>NDXB01005313.1:0-26052 GCA_002631895.1 Agapornis roseicollis
TTTTTTCTATGTCTAGACAATTGCAAAGTGTCGATTGTTGTTTTTAATTATGCCAGTATCTGCCTGTATTCTTGCAATCAAGATGTTTCTTAGTGTAATGTAATGATGCTGGCATAATTTAAAACACTGCTGTCTTGAGGGGGGTGACGAAACTGCCTGTGTGGATACTTGCTGGACCAGAAATTGCCCGCACGCTTTATTATTCATTCTGCATCTCCAGTCTTTGACTAATTGCTGAGCCTCAAGTAATATTTGAAAGTAACTAGGTTTATTTGTTTTTAATTGATGTGGAGTCTTATTATTGAAAGGCTGAGATGTTAAAACATTAGATTTGATTGCAAAGACAAGGTAATATAAGCTAACTATTGAATAGAATAATGTAGGTATTGTGGCCTCTTAAATTTGGCAGAGTCCAAGCAGACACAGCTATAAAGTGGCAATTTTAGAACTATCTGAGCTTGCAGAATTTTTCTTTCTCTAAACTGATATGTACTCTTAAATCATCTTTAGAGCCTTGCAACAGCTTTGCCTTTTCAGTTGCTGAGAAAATGGGTCATTCTCCCAGCTATCTATAAGAATTAGAATGATTGAATTTTGCTTCTCTGTGCAGTCTAAAGACCATATTACCCCAGCCTTTCATATACTCTTATGTCTTGCATGGGTATACACCCAGAGGTGACTGCCAAACAGACTACAACTCTGCCTGTCTCTGGCAATGTTCAAGTTTGAAGTGTTGAACAGGAGGTGATATAAAACATGCTCACATTGCGAAGAACAGTGGTTTAAATCAACACGTGGAAGAGGTGAGAATTTATTTTGCAGTCAGCAGATGGAGTATGATTGACACCCCCACACTGTGTTACTTGTGCAAAAAAAGGAGAGAGATGAGGGCTCCCTGAATTATCGAGTGGAATTGGGGGTTGGTACCAGAATTATTTAAGGTCCTTGGATTCGTCTGAGGGACAGAGGATTAACCAGTAAAGTTTTCAGGAGACATGAGACCAAGTGGGAAAATTCCCTCCTTTCTTTACTGAAATATGCCTCCAGCAGTGACCTCAAACATAGAGTGCCTTTAGATCTGGTGTGGTAGAATGCAGATTGGTGAGCCTTAGATAAAATATCTATCCATTAAGCAAAGCTAGTTTGTTAGGAGTAGCAGGAATGGTTTAGGAACAACTGACCTGCCCTGAGGGCTCTGCAGCCCTTTCCAGAGCCTTGAGCAGACTTTTTTTTCCTTTGATTCCGTATTTGTTGAATAGAGCTACTGAATAATTTCAGACAATGCTAATTGTAAAAACCTTCTCAAATACTTTGTTTTCTCTTCCCCTTTAGCCTCCAAAATACTGTTCTTTAATATTCTGTCATGTTCATGCAATTTCTAAGTTCTTGCTAGCTTAATTGCACTTATCTTTTATATTCTTAGTAAAAAGTCTTCAAGAAGAGATGGGTTAAATTGGGATTATTCCTCCATATACAGCATCTCAGTTACAATAGTGACCAATGTTCATCCCAAAAGAAATACCAGTTCATAGTATGGAAAAAAAAGGAAACTGCTTCCCCTCTGCAGCTTTTGTTGTTGTTTGCTTATCTTAGCCACATTTATTTACATAAGTGATAGGAATATCCCCCTTCAGTAGGGAGCAAATTATTCATGTGGTTAGCCATACTTTTGTTCTTTTGAAGGTTGCAGTTCTAATTCCATCAGGGCATGGGCATGTACCATTTAAACCAGAATTAAACTTTGTTTAAGCTTGTGCACATCAACTCGTATCCTGAGCTTGTATTTTAGCTTTGTTTCCGTGTTGGCTGTTTGTCTACGATGGGAGGAAGATGGCACTCAATATTTCCAGTTGAGGGTGCTCCAATCAGTTTTACCTTTCTGCCATTAAACATGAGCTGTGTGGCAAACCACAAGAATGTTTTCTTTAGAGTTAATGCATTTCATCTTTTTTAACAGTCTTGTTGGAAATTTGCTGTGTGGGAGATGGAATAAATGACTGCCTCTGTGTTTAGACTTCCCCCTACATATCTTACTAATTCAACTGGGTTTTACGTTGGATAATGTATGTTGTGTTATAATTAAGCAGAGGGTTTTGGATAATCAAGATGGTCATCTGTCATCGTTTTACATGACCATACTTCTGTATATAGTTTTGATTCTGTTACAGAGAACCTGTTAGAATACCCTATTTTCTCCACAAGTCAGTAAGTCACATACTCAAAAGATAATCTGATGTCTAAAATTGACTTATGTAGAGCTCCTCCCATCTTTTTCAGTTGTTATAACCACTAAATTTTACTGAAGTTTCTACAGATATTTTCACTTTTTACTGGGTTACTGTTATGTCTTGATGGTTTTAAAGGACTGTTGCTATAAGGACTGTTGTAGGGCATGGGTTGGACTTGATGATCTTAGAGGTCCCTTCCAACCTGGTGATTCTGTGATAACAAACATCAACATACAAAACTTAATATTGGACATACTTAACATGCAGCCAGCTAAAAAACATTCATGCGATGCTAATTTTTTCCATCCTGCCAGGAACAGAGAAGGCTAGGCATATGGAGATCTAAAAATGATTTTTCTCTGATACTGATTTTTTTCCAGATTTGGTATCTAAGGAGTGACAAAGCCCAGAGTAAAGCAAATCTGCAAGTTCCTTTAGTGTTTTACCTACTGTTACTACTGTGTGTGTATCTTGATTATCATGTAGCTTGTCTTCAGTTATTTCTGTTGTATATTGTGATTTGTATTTGTTTAATATAGTCAGTGAAGATTTGCTTGATAATTATTTGGTTATTTCAAAGAATTAAGGCCTGCTTGGAAAAAGCAGGCATTAGACTTATGTTGGTGGATATACTCCCTGTTACCGTGTTACTATGTGGAATTTGACCATAACCCACAAGAACTTCACTAAATGGCAAGAACACTGGGGAGCTGACAAGCTGTTGCTCAAAAGTTGCAAGAAAATTCTACTTATCTTATAGTCATGATTAGCCTCAATGTTCCAATTTCATGCAACACAGCCAGGATATTTCTACATATAAAGCAGAAATGTGTGCTCCAGCTTATTACCATGCCCCGATAAATGTGGACCTAATTAATAAACGAGGCCATATTTGAAGGATAGGTATCAATTTAGCTTATAGCATGTCTTTTTAAAGTTGTGACATGTTAACAGGAAATATTAGATCAAGAAAACCTAGGACCCAATTTATTGCTCACTGTTTGGTATGACAAGTCATTCAATGAAGAATGTCATGTCTCTTGCAAATTAGTATTTAGACTTGCAAATTTTTGCTAATGTCTCTTGTATCACCATTTGGAGACCTACATGTTCCAGCAAGTCTATGCTATTCATGAATAACATGGCATGGAAAGTATCTCATGTGCCTGAAATATTTTGATGCTTTGATTGTTTTTCTGCAACTCTTGAATATCAGAATACTGGGTTGGGTTTTTTTTTTCCTGTAAATCAAACTAATTTTACTTAATTTGTTTTTGGAAGCAGTTCATACCCTTAAAGCAAAGCAAAACCAAACTGATAGGATTCCAAAATACAGTTCCTTTTCAGCTGCCCATCAGTGTGTTTTCAGAAGGTTCCAAACACCCTGGTTTTCCACTTATACTTTTAGTTTGTTGTAGATTGTGGATGACACCTGTCTGGGCAAGAGCAATAAATCATACTTCCAGTAAGCATATTATAAGGTCTTTGCACAAAAATGGATTCTAAAGAGACGAGTATGCTCAATATTGTAAAAGCAATGGCCATAAAACTGGTTCCATAGTGTTGCCGAGCTGTTCTCAATCTGCCAAGGAGAAATGGTATTTTTATTTAAAAATATATTTTGCAATAGTCCTGCTGGTGTTGTCATCCTCATCTGCACAAATTTCAGCTGACAGTTTGAAATCAAATGGTACCCAAGAGGCACTTATATTTGTCCGTATGAGGGACAGTAATACCCATTCACAGCTGGGTTTTACAGTGATTTCTATCTGTCAGAGCATTATTTTTACCACTGGTAACAAGCCAGTACTACAGAGACTCTCTGTGTATCCTGCACTTTATCAAATACAGTCTTTCCACCAAAACACTTTCTTTTGATAAACCTGTGCTCCAGTTTCACCAATAGCCCAGGGAGGAGTTTTGCATGAGATTGGATCAGCTTTTCCTGTCTGCAATGCATTTGGTTTCCCTTAAAGATGTACCAAGAGTTAAGTACTTACAGTAGTAGCATGTATAATGTAGCTGTTGTCAGAGCAAGCAGAGAGTAGAGCAGGCTTTTGTGGGAATAATACCATACAATTTTCTTCAACAAAATGTCATGGGCACTCCAGAAGACCTCAAAAGACTTTGGGGTGTGCACTTCATTGCTGAGGCTGGCTCTCTTTAGCCCTCTTTCCTGAACAAACTGAAAGAGGCATCACTATGGGATTAGAGTATTTTAATGGGAAACTGATCCTCTTGCTATTGAGGTGTTTGTCGGAAGAAGGGGTTGGGGATGGAAAGAAAGAGGGACAGGTAGATTAGGAAGAACTAAATCGTAAGGAAAAAATTCTGGTCAAGCTTTTTCACTTGGCTCATCCCAGGTATCTGAAGTATGCCTTGGGAAAAAGAGGAGGAAATTGTAGGAAATAACTGGGTTTGGCCCTCTACCAAGATTATTTTTATCCTAAACTGTTCCTGAGGGGGGTTTCTCCCCCAGCTCTTTATTTTCTCTACTAAAATATTTGAGTTTTTCTTTGGAAACAGTAATTGATTAAGAAGAGGCAGAAGGGAGATGGCTGTGGTCCCAGCACACAGCCGTAGCTGATCATTACACTCCTTAAGAGTACTGACAGTGATTTTTGTTTTTCACACGGGTTTACCAAGTACCTTCTCCTATATCAGTGCAAGACAACCAAATAAAATTTGTCACTAATTACTGCTTCCACCTATCAACATTTGTGCATTCCTTGGAAAACTTACACTTGGGGATTTCCATTCATTTTCCTTAGTTTATCTTCTTAATATTTAGCATCCAGAAGAAACCAGTTGAGCAATAAAGTAAACTGTGATCTTTTTAGCCTCAGAATTATTACAGGCAGGAGGCAATTTTAAAATACTTTCAACTACTGGAAAAGCACAACAGAGTTGTTAGAAACGCTCTGAGCAATTAAATGTAAAGTTCTAGGGAGGTGATTAAAAGAACAATTTGTCATTTGGAATGGATATGGCTAATGGGTATGTATTTAAATATTGCTTCCTAAAGCAGTTTCTTACTCTGCTGCATAGTTCCAAAGTACAGGCGATTTGGTCGGAGCCTGTATACTTTGAATGACACAGCTAGTCTGAAACAGTTAGGTCAGAGGTGTGATAAAGAGAATCTAATCCATCATCATCCAGCACAGCTACAAGGGAAACGAAACAGAGTTTTTACTCGGCACTGAAAACTAAATGTAGAAAAGCATTTTCTTTGACTTTCCCATTAGCATCTGGATTTCCTTTGGAGCACTAAGGAACATTTAACCTGCCATTTAAGGGGCACTTTGATGTTAGAAGGTCAAGTTCAGTTTGAAGCAGCATTGGCTAATGGTCAAATCCCCTGTGTGACAGGAGAGCAGGAGTGAAAAGGCAGACAGCAGGCAGGGTCATGTCGCTGAGCTGCTTTTCCAGTGGATGTGCTGTTTGGAAATCTATTTCCTGTGATGATTTTTGTGGTATTAATAATACCACTGCCAGGCTGGCACATTTGTTTCACAAGGATGAGCTTAGAAATGTGTCTGTCTTAATTACAATGCTATGCTTTGCTTTTGATGCTACTTTGAAAGGCTTAGTAAAAACTCCAGTGTAGAGAAAGGCAGACCTTCAGTGGGTTGTTCTACATCACCAGACCTTTGCAGTGTCAGCCAGTGACAGGTCACAGAGCAGTATGTGCAGTTACTCCTGGGCCTGTTCTATGGTTGTGGTATAGGTGGGAGGCAGTAAAGATAAATACATTTTATGCTGCAACTATGCGTAAAGAATAGCATCTTTTATTTACATCACACCAGCACATTTCTAAATGAGAGAATGAATGGACTCTGACCATGTTCCATTTAAAAATGAAAATTAGGCATTAGTCTGAAGTAGGAACCTTGCAATTTCAGCTAAAACATTTTAATATTCTCATTAAATGTGTAGACTGAAATTGCAGGATATTACATAGGTATCTTGCACTGCTGTCATTGGTTTGGGTTATTCCATTCACAGAAGTTAATGCCTGATTACCTGCAGAGCATGTTGAATGTTGATCTATTTTATCTATAAAATAATTCACCTTTTATGCCAAAATGATTAATGCTCTATGTTAGTTTCCAATCAGTGTTTCCATTACACTCTGGAATAAAGTGAGTTTCTCGGGATATGCTCATCAATTTCTGTAGCTGGGCTTGGATTCCCACCATGGAATTTACATTTTGTATGAACAAAAACATCTTCAGCCAAAAGAAAGGAGTTGTTCTAAAGAGTTTGGGGGTGAATTTCAGAAGCATACGTAAATCTCCAAATCATTTTCCCCACCTTGGGAGGACATTACACCTATTTTAACCTTGTCTTTTGCCTGTGATGCATAAGATTTTTATTTGAAAACATCCTTTAATGTTTGCAAAAAAAGCCGAAAGATGTGATTTATTTTATGGCAGAGGTAAAGTATTACCTAATTTCTTGGCTAAAGTCCAGTTGCAGCTGGTTGTGCTGGCTTGCCAAAGGAAGGATAGAACTACTTGAGGCAGAGAACTAAGTGCAATCAAACAGCTAGAGTTTGCCCAAGTAGGAAAAGTAGTCAATGATATGTTTGAAGGTAGTGTATGTAAGATAGAACATAGTGTAATCCTACTGAGGATCAGGCTACAGTGAACTAAGGCTGGTTTGTGTCATGGTTAAGAGCGTCCTCTGGGAGTTTGATGCGCTTTCACCTCATGCAGATTAATTTCCTACTTTTAAGTATTTTGTTGGCACTTTCCTAGGGGTTCCTTTGCAGGCAGACATGCAGAGCTGTCCTCAGCAGTGTTGACTCTGTGTGACTGCCCCACAGAACTGTACGCGATTGCTTCCTGTCTATGCCCTGAGAGCTTACACCTTCCTGAGTGATGATGTTCATCCGCAAAGCAAGAGGCTTTTCTCCATTTTCTGACATTTCGTCACAGTTTGAGCTGAAACTGGGCCAAATGAGCTAATTGGGTTCTTCCTTAATTATGAAATCTGTCATTATCCTCTCAAAATCAGTGTTACTTTTCCATTACTTTTAACTCTAAGGTAGATAATTCAGAATTCAATGTAGCTGGTTGTTACCAATTTCAATGTCTCTAATTACAGTTTCTGTCATTGCTAAGTTTTGTCTGATTGCTTTTTTGCACACAGTTTTTTAGAAGCCATATAACATCCTGCTAGTTAGGCAGAGTGCCAGTTGAAGACAAAAAATACTAGGGTATTTCGGCTTGCCCCTATATCTCAATTACAGAATATAGTAAAATCTGAATAGGAGAACTGTATGAAATAACATAGATTTGGGTATCAATGACTGACATGAAACTTCTTTTAAGAAAATAAAATTACATAAAACCTCTATTTCAGTGAGTGTGATGCATACAAAATCAAGTGATTTAATTTCTTTTCAGGACAGTTTATGGAAACATCTGCTTTACTAACTGAAACCCAGTCAGTTTTGAACAGAAGATTAAATCTGTTTCACAAGAACATTGTTCACAGCATTTACTTTTGGTTATTTTAGAAATCTAATTTAGATGTGAATTATGGGGCTAGCAGACACTATTAAGCAGGTATATAGGAGTGATGGTCTGGAACAAAAGGAGCAAGAGATGGCCTTCAAAATTTGTGTTTGGTGGATAAAATTTTATCCTTCTCCTTCTGGTCATATGTCTGTATGCCTTCCCCTCGCACCCAAACTTTTGCTTTGCTAAATTCCTGAATTCATTTATAGTTTTGGATTTTCATAGAACCATAGAATAGTTAGGGTTGGAAAGGTCCTTAAGATCATCAAGTTCCAACCCCCCTGCCATGGGCAGGGACACCTCACACTAAACCATCTCACCCAAGGCTCACCACCCTAACAGGAAAGAATTTCTTCCTTAGATCCAATCTAAACCTCTCCTGTTTAAGTTTGAACCCGTTACCCCTTGTCCTGTCACTACAGTCCCTAATGAAGAGCCCCTCCCCAGTATCCTTCTGTTTCCAGTAATGAAATCGCTCTGGTTCCATCAGCAGTCTCCTACTGATGTATTGCAGCCTTTCAGAGAAAAAGTGTAATACAATTAAAAGAAATCTTTTCAAAAGCATGGAGATGAGCTTAAGGCCTGACTTTGAACCCAGTTAAAAACTGAATGTGTGGGCCTTACCTCTTATGTTGCTTTAACAACATAGGAAATGAAGGTATGTGTTTGGTTATATTTTAATGGCTCGTAGATGCAAATCCTCAAAGGCCTTGCTGATTTAAGTGTTGAATTCTGTAAAAAA
Source organism: Agapornis roseicollis (assembly GCA_002631895.1). NCBI lineage: Eukaryota > Metazoa > Chordata > Aves > Psittaciformes > Psittacidae > Agapornis > Agapornis roseicollis. The sequence goes on from NDXB01005313.1 coordinate 8,496, forward strand.
TTAAGTTAAAAAATGACAGGTGATTTTATAAGCAGTTTTTAATTTAACACTTAGGGGAACAGACTGCCTGGAACACTATGAAGGTGCTGTGTTGTAGCTTGTAGACTGCACAGTAAATAATAATCAAATAATGCAAAACAAAGAGGAAAAGCCAACCAAGATGTAGTAAGCAAATAAAAATTGAGTAATAACTGTAATTTTCAATACCTTATCCACGTATGGTCGCCTAATAAGGAAAAAATGCATTGGAAACCAAAGGCTTAGATCTTTGAGGAAGCCCAGGAGAGACATATTGCTTCCATTTATAACAGGAAATCAACTGAAAAGTTGTAATTGACAGAAAGGGAGTGGGTTTATGTCCCTTGAGGTGTGCTCGGATCAGCAACGGGCAAATGGTGTAAACACAATAAATCACAGAACAAGTTGTTTAATATGAAGTTTTCTTAGAAAATAAGAATACAGTTTTGTAAAGTACAATAAATATAAAATGAGAGAGTGGCTGTGGGGCCCTGGTAACAAAACACCCTGCTCCTTTCTTAAGAGAGTTGATGAAAATATATCTTGAATGGGAAATTAGGTTTCCAGGAGTGCTTATTCATAGGCTATTGAAGGATCCAATTAAACTGGAATACACTTTGCATGGCTTTCATAATCATAATGATTGATTTCAGTGAGTTTACTCTTGACTTAACCCAATATAATATGAACAAAATCAAGCTGCTTATTTTCCTGCTTATGTCCGTCCCCTTTGAACACTTTGAATTATGTCTTCTGGGTTTTGTTTGTTTGGTTTTTTTAAGAATAAAATAATAGTTTGAGCTAAGGAAAACAAGTAGGTCAATAAATACCAGAACCAACAAAGCCTGGCTTCCCACACGTTTGTGTCTTGTGGATGTCTGAGCTTGATGTAGAGCTGAAAATGTAAATTTATTTGTTTTTTAATTACAGTTCTTGAGTTGATACCTGACTTGGTCTACAGCCTGTCCCTCAGCCTTGTGCTCACCCTCTTCATCCAGCTGCTCTGTAGAAATGGAATTGTGCTTTATTTTCTGGTCTTACACACATATAGCAAGACCATATAAACTTTGTTGTCAAAGAGGTCACAGTCCCCTTCAACCTCTTCATGTGTACTCTACTATTATTATTATGTATAATTTATTATTTAGTTAATTTGAACTGGCCAGCAGGTATAGGATAATGCCAGACCACAGCCAGAGCAATGCCCAGATGCCACTTCCCACTGCACAGCGCTAACTCAACATGCCTTCTCCATTCAACAGCAAACCATTGAGAACTACACCTTAGTGTTTGTGTTGTAAGATGGGAGAACAGATGTACAATTTTTCTTGTGGTGTTGACTGTATGAATATTCTTTGACTTGTTACGGGGCTCTTGTGGTACATGTTAAAAGTCTGACTGAAGTCAAACTATATCCTAGGGTTTTACTGCCCACTGTGCTACTTACCCTTTCCTTACTTGGCAAATCCTTGTTAGCCTTCCTTACCATAAATTAATTGTACTTCTCTTGTCGTGTAGGAAGGAACTTTTAGTCAAAGCCATAGTTTCCACTGAGGAGACACACTGCAAGTCTGGAAGGGTAGATAGCTGTTTTCTAACAGTAAATACTTCCCAACATGACAGAAGTTAAACTCTTGAGAAAAGTCCTGACCCTGTTAATTGTTCATATGCACTGCCCCTGTGAAACTATATTAATGGAAGCAGTTTAAATATTGATAGAAGAGAATTAAGCTCAATTACGATAAGCCATTTTATTTAGTGCCCTTTTTGCATTAGCCAGTCCATAAATATTTTAATAATTTCATTTATTGTGTGGGTTTTTTCATCCACACAATCATACCTTGTGTTAAATTGTCCTGTTAGCACTTTCCTGAGTGTTGCATTTGTACTCAACACCAAGGGTTAGGAAGATGCCTGTTCTCCATTTCGTGGCTGCACCCAAATTTATGCGCTTTCAAATTAAACCTATGCAAAAAGGGATGATCTCCATTTTGTAGGGGCAGTGCAAATGCTACAGGATATTCTAACATGACAGCAGGTCGATCAAGCTGTAACGGTCTCCAATTAGCACTTGCAGAAGCTGTGATCTCTTTATAAACTTTCAACTCAGTGGCACTTGGGTGAAAAACTGTGTCTTGCCTGGAAAGCCATTAAAAATTAATTTCCTTTGATTATGTAGGACAGGAACGAGACAAACACATGGCCTCACACAGGAAGGAGCTTTTGCCAATTAAAATTGGACACACAGAGCTCAGAGTTCTAACGCAGTTTTTGCCAAATGTTAGTTTATCTTTTTGGAGTGTGGTTTTTCTTTTCTAATGCCCATAATGAAGGGTAGTGAGGGCTGCTTTGCCATGATATACAGAGGTTTCTGCAATGCAATTTTAATGGATTTTTGTTTTAAAAATGCAGATTTGTTGTGTGTGGAGCCCTACTGGAAATTTATGCTTCTTTTGACATTCCTTTCACTTGCATACATCTACACTGTTTTATGTGCTAAGCATCTAGCTAAGTTGTTAGGTAGCTACTGAATCATAGAATAGTTAGGGTTGGAGAGAACCTTGAGGTCATCTAGTTTCAACCTTCAAATGAATGATGATTCCATTTTAGCCAAGTGTGGTCTCATTGTTGCTGCCTGCTTTTATTTCCATGCATATCAAATAGTAGATAAAAAATAAATTATCTATGCATAAAGCACTGAATTCCTTTTACCTTTATCTTCTGCTGGAGGAGACACAAATTTGACAGTCATTAGCTGTCTGGTCCTGTTTGTTACACAGTACAGTACTGGAAAATACAGTAATGAAAAACCTAATCTTTGAAGGAAAAAATGTGAAAAACCTTACCAAACAGCTTTACTTCTTCTTTTGTTACCAACTAGAACTGTCATTTGCTTGGATCTTCAATGAATATCCATCGTTTGTACAAGAGGACAGTCGGCGATTTGTATCTCAAGAGACCGGTCACCTCTACATAGCCAAAGTCGAGCCATCAGATGTGGGCAATTACACCTGCGTTGTAACCAGCACTGTCACCAACAGCCAAGTTCTTGGGTCACCAACACCTCTGGTGCTGCGCACTGACGGTATGACTTCCCTTCTGTGCTAAGTAACACATCTAGGTGTCATCTATGAATGTTTTTGTCTCTTACAGTGTAACTTTTCATGCGTTCTCAGAATATTGATTGCTTTATAAGAAGATAAAGTATTTTGTGTTGTATGCTTCTCTTTCTCTGTGAAGCCTGACAGTGAGTTCGCTTGCAGATCCCTATGATTCATTCTGTAAATGGAGTGTGAGAGAAGTAAACTTGATTTTTAATGTGATGCAATACTAAAGTGAGAAAAAAGGCTTTTAAAACTAAAAAATACCTTTTTCAATTGTCTTCTATAGGTGTGATGGGGGAATACGAACCCAAAATAGAAGTTCAGTTTCCTGAGATACTTCCTGCAGCTAAAGGCTCAACTGTGAAGCTAGAATGCTTTGCACTAGGAAAGTAAGTTTTCAACTTCATCCATACTGAAAGTTGAAGCACATACTGGTTCACCTGCACAAGAGATATGGAATTCTGGCAGTTATATATGGTTTGAAGATCATGTTTTGGTCATCAGAATTATTGCCTTGGAATAAAAGGGCAGATTTTTGGAGTAATTCTTGATTTTGTTTAGAACTAAAATGTGTATGTTGCCAATACAGGAATTTACATTTAATTTCAAATAATTTTGAGTTAATATCAGTGCAGTCTTGCATATCTCATTTGACCTAACTCAGCTTTCTCTGCATAGAAGGAGATGAAGTCTGTGAGAGGTCTGTTTTACTGCTAAATGTACTTGATGCTGTCATTATATTGTTCCCTTATAGCTGAAGTAAAGATTAAAATGCATTTCACTTCTGAATGATATTTTACACACAGTTGATATCTTTTCTACTTCACAAATGATCCAAGAGCACATTTATGTTACCATAAATGTATTTACTTACCACTTTGTGGTTTATTTGCAGACAGCTTTGTCAGATGTTCGTAATTGTAAGTGCCAGATTGATAACTTGATCGCATGCTATTGCTTTGGTTCCCCAGCTAGGTGAGTGAAGGGTTTAAAATCAGAGAATGAATGACTGTTGTATGATAGGAATTTCAAAAGACCTGCCTTGCTTCTCCTTCCATGGCAGTCACTGGTAAACCTCTCCTGTCTTTAGGGGGGGGTCAGTGAAGAGTTACAAGAAATTGCTGGACATTCACATAGACATTCATGAAAAATTCAGTATCACAAATGACAGCACATGAAACAGAACCGGTGTATGCAAATCTGTTGCCATAGTGTCTGCCCATCTGTCATATACAGTATGAATACCACTTTTAACACAAGCTTTTAGTCTCTTCTGAGTTGAGTTTAAGTATCTAATTTTGACAATCACATACTTTATGCAAAGCTGTTTAAAATCCCATTATTCTCCCTTTAGCCCTGTGCCTCAGATTAACTGGAGAAGAACTGATGGTCTGCCATTTCCAAGTAAAATAAAGCTGAGGAAATCCAATGGCATGATTGAAATCCCTAATTTCCAGCAGGAGGATGCAGGACTATATGAATGTATTACTGAAAACTCAAGAGGAAAAAATATTGCAAGAGGGCGTCTCACTTACTATGGTAGGAAACTTTCTTTCTCCCTTTCTCCCACTCTTCTTTGCACATGAAATACAAACTACCCTAGGGTACTTTGGGATTTACAGCTTCTGCAATACTACCAAGCTTAAATTGTGCTTAAAAGTCCATGGCATCTTTACTCACAAAGAATGAAAACTTCTGCACCAGGTTTTTGTATAACATTTCTAGTAAAAGCCCAGGCGCAACAGGGCTGCCAAGTGTAGTGCAGGAAGTGTTTCCGTTTATTTTTCTATGATGGAAAGGCTTTACTTTAAAGACTTATTGGTCCATTGGTGAACCCTTAGATTTTCACTCTATTGGATTTATTTGAAGGATCATTTAGGCCTCACATTTACAGGAAATGCAAATTTTTCTTGCTTTAGGAAAAGGTTACTGATATTATCTATTCTTTGCTTTCAAAATGCCAATTTTATTTGAAAATTAGTAAATAAAGAGATAATACAATCCAGCATAGAAAATTAAATAATATGAAATTTAATAACTGGGAAAAAGACAGGGTCTCTTGTGCATTAAAAGCTATAAAGTGGAATGAGTATCAGCAAAGCACACTGGTAGTGTTTTACAGCTAGAGTGATTTGCAGCAAAGTGGTAATTGACAATTTTTGTTAAAGCCAGATCTCAGCAAATACAATTTTCTTTAGGTAAATGGCAATTTAAAGAGTGTTTCAGATTGTGCTTTGAAATGTTACCCTCATGTAAGAATATTTGAAGAAAGAGATGGTTTTTTATGTTGTGTAAAAAAGCACAGAGCATATCTACTGTGCAGCTTTGAGCAAATGTGCTTTCTGTTTACTACTTGTGTATGGGAAGCTGCTGTTTCCTAGAACAGAGACTGCTGCAGTGGAGGTATTATCAACGAAGGTTTTAGTTTAAGGCACAGCAGGTTTTATAAGGTTATAAGACTTCCCAACTTCTCAATTAATATTTAGACTGAATCAGTGGAGTTGGACCAGGGGACTTTGAGTAGCCTGAATTTTTAATATACTAATTGCAATTACTGCTTTTTGAGAAATCCTATTAATAACGCAGAGTGAAAGACCGAAGATGCTTCATCTGCCACTGTCAGCTGTCATTCCAGACTTGGCACTATGCATTTGATTCTATAAAATGACTTTTATTAACTCCTTGAAAGTTTCGAACAAGTTGTGGTTTAGAACTGGCTCAGTATTTCTACCCAAGTTTTAAATCAGGGCAGTTGTAAGACACAGTGTTAACTACATACAAAATAGAGTAGGTTTGTTCATTAGTCCTTGGGGTCTAATTACGATAGTGCACAAGCTTAATACATTTGGTCTGCTTCCCAAGTTCTGTTTGCTCAATAAAGGAGCTAAAATAAAGGATGTTGCTAATCACTAAAAGCAGCAAGTTGCAGTTTTGTGACAATGTGAACATTTTCATTATAAATCCAGAAAGGGATTTGAACCCTTGAATAGAGTTCATATTCCAGTATAAATGTCTACCCATATTACACTCATCCCTTATATGGATGTTTATACTGAAAAGAATAATGAGACCTGTAATGGCATTAATGGCACTCCAACTGTTTCATTTCATTTGTTCTGCTTAATGAAACTCATTCTGCAGAATTAAGTAGATTTAAGTAATCTTTCTTATTTTGTTACTTGCTTTGTTGTTGCAGATAAAATGCCAATAAGTCAATATTCAGGATAGGATCATTTAAACACTTTTTGATTTGGAGGATTTTATAGATTAATAATGTATAGCTGAAGTTAGTATTTTCCGATGGCTTGTCACTGCACCTCTTATCAAACCTCAGAAATCTGTCTGGTAAAGAAATTTAACCATATGCCACTCAGTCATCCAATAAAAGATCAATATTTAAGGAAGTTGTTCTAAAAGCAGATGAGGATTTGGGGAAACTAATGCAATATACTGAAGACTCAGGCTAAAAAATATCCATCTGCCAAAAAGTGGGTACCAGTACTGGCAAAGATGAGACAAATCTGTGTGGTAATGTTAGTGGTTGTTGGCTGCTGTTAAAACACTTTATTGGTAGAAATGCAAGACTAATGTCTGCTAATCATATACAGGAAAATACAAGCATTGCAAATGGACAGATGCCTTTTTTTTTTTTCCAACAGTGACATCATTTCTTTTCCTGTCTTCAGTAGAACAAAGCACGGTTCTGGCTTACTCGAACAAGAGTCAAGAATTGGGATTAACATTTTCTAAGTTGTTGTAGTGAAATAATGTGGGAAATAAATTAGGGGGAGAGGAAAAAGACAAAAATTTTCTATGTGACTGAAAACCAGAATGGTTTTGTTTCTTTACAGATTTGAAAGATTCTTTGTAAGTGAAACACGAGCTAACCCTAAACAAAAGCTTGAAACATTTCATTGCTCTGCTGTGAAGCAGAACGGTCTTGTTTTCCTGAGTAGGTTCATGGGCTTTAAAATTTGAAATCTGAAAATTGTGGGTTTCAGGCCCTAAATTTTTTTATTAAAAAAAAAAAACAAAACCCCCGAACCCACCACAAAACCCCCCCACTTACATTTGCAATGCTGCCCTCCGCTTCTTCCAATCAGGAATTATGGGCTTGAAGCCACAAATCACTCGGATGTAGGCTCAACTTTATTCATGACCATAGTAATTTTCTCAAGAATGCATATAAATGTGTTTGGTGTAGAAGTCCTGTGCACATCTGTAACTCTCTTCATCAAAATAAAATGAGTTGTGGGGTTGGCTTTTATTTTAATTTATTGTGGGTCTTAAATATAGCTTTCAACCCGTACTTGAAGGCTATCATTAAAACAGATACTCTAAAACAGATATTCTGAGTTTTCATACCGTAACTAACGGGCTATTAAGCTTTCATTTTTTCTTATGAGGCATTTTAACAAGAAAAGCCAGCATCAAATGTTCAGGTTTTTGTCCTTTGTACAGTTCCAACATTTGTTTAATGCCAGTTTTCCCCTCTGGGGAGTTCAGAACGTGCTAAAAATTGGACAAATTATCTAACTTTGATTTAATATAAAACCTGAATATATAAATTATTGCTTTGACTTTATTAGTATATTCCATTATTATTGCTATTAGCCCTTTCCATAAAGAGATAACAGAAGAAGAAAGACTCTATGGACATGTTTCATGGCATGGAAAAATGCAAAGAGATAAAACAATTACATTTTTGTATTTTAAGATGCAGTTAAACATGTAATGTGCTAGAGATATGTGAGACAATTAATTTAAAGTATAATTGAAGAGAAGACATTCTTAATTAGTATGTGCTGCTTTAATAGAACTCATTCTTACACTGCCAAGCAAAATGTTTAACAGGGAGAAAAAAGTTCTGCTGCTGTGGTCTGTAATAGCAGAGGCAGACCCTCCAGTAATATGTAATTTTTGTTGTTCATGGAGATGTCCTCAAAACATTAACTACAAGGGTATAAATGACTAAATAATACTAAGGAATTGCAGTGTTTGATCAATATAGATTTTAATTGTCAATTCTGTCTAATAATTTAATTGCCTTGCTACAGAGACAAATTTTACGTCTCTTTTTACATCCTAAAACTTTCCTCAATGATGTAGCCATTAGCTGCAACTTGAGACCTTATTTTTGAGTTGAATACACATAATGGCCATCTTCAGGGATGTTTTAGATGCTTCTCTAGGCACAGTTTTATTAGAAAAGTGTAATTCATGCTTAAAGTCATTCGGAGTTTGAAGATAAGTTTCATCACTGTCGCAGGCATCGATATAAGTGTCATAGCCTGACTTTCAGACATGCTGCACAGAAAAAGGAAGGCTAAATTTTCTGGTTGTTTTGGGTTTTTCTCACAATATGTTTCATAGCTGCTTTCTCTTGAGCTATGGAAAGTTCCTTTTGACTCTGATTTATTGCCCAGCTGCTGAGCTATCCAAAGGTATTTTCAAAGGGGAGTTCCAGTCCAGTTTTCATACTGTAAATTTCAAAGTAAAGGTATGTGCATAAGCAGACTACATCTTATGTGCAAGCCCCAGTTAGGGACTGTTCTGGAAAGGATTCCTGTAGTCCTCTGCCTCCAAGCAAAGGCATGGCAGACGTCAGTACTCTCTGAGAGAGCACATTGCCTAGACTAAAGTCAGGGACCTGAAGCTCTGCCTTTTCTTCATGCTGTTCTGTGGCTTACAGAATTAAAATGAGATTTTTATTGGACTTTCCTACTCTGATTAAAATCCTGTATAAAACCATGTGTTGACATGCAGTGTGTGCAGTACCCTACAAACTGCAAACTAAATCTTGACATCATCTCCTTTAGCTGCTTCCAAGAGCTTCGTCGCAGTCACTTATTGCAGTTAGTCTTCATTCGCATCAACCCCCTCGAACAGTCATTGCAAAGGGTTTCTTAAATGGTGCTTCCTTATGGCCTACAGGGATGCCCTAGAGCATAACGAAACAACATTTGTTTTCTTCAGGAAGACCTGCCACGTCTAATTAGCGGGAAGAAAAGGGTGATCACAGCCACCAAAACCAAGATGACTGAATCTTCTCACTGGGATAAATTTTAAGTTATGTACTTGTGTCACTTCTTGCCAGTGCGACCATGAGTATTGCAAGAATATATTAGGCAGAAGCAGCTGAAGCACAATACAGGTTGGTGCTTTTCCAAGTGACTGACAATGAGGATGACAGATAACCTCCTTTAGAAAATCAGTTACCTACAAGTATTTCATCCTGACGGAACTCTATATGAATCTTTTATGAAGTTCGTACAGCAGGTTCCTAAGAATTCTTAATATTATCACACAACATGGATTCCTGTCACAGCCTTAGATCCTGCACTACAAACTCCATTAACTTCCAACTTCTTGACTTACAGGATATCATCTTTTTTCATCTCAATGAAAACATGTTACCTGCTTAGATATTACTTGCTTAAGGAGGAAGAATGGTGCCTCCTCAGGAAGACCTAACTTGCGCACTAAGCAAACACAGAAGCTCCATGAGAGAATGAGGCTTTGTTACTAAGTCATTAGTCTTCCTTCAGAAGCACAGATGTGGCAGTGGTGGTAGAACCAGATGTTCTGAGCAAATGTGCCCAACAGCGACTAGACCTCAAGAGGATTAAAGCTGTATATTCAGAATCATTTAGGTGCAGTCAGACAGAGCTCAAGAAAAAGAACATTGCTGGGCGTGGAATGTAGTGTTTATGTTTTGAGAGGGTGGACAGGTCTACTGATAGATGACCTGTCTGCACTTTTCTTGGCTGCTGCAACGTGGACCATCTTTATCTTTGCTAAGATTCAGAGAATTCATTGTAATATTCCCAGCTGGAATTGCCCCTGTTTATTCCTTTTCAGTTTTGAACTGGTTACTTGAATTGTTCTTTTTCAAAGAGTTTCTAATACTTTCACAGCCTTTTTTTGAAAGACATCTGAGACGTGGCAGATTGAAAAGGGTGGTTTTCGTTCTGCTGAATTCCTTCATTAGGAATTTGAAAAAAACCCTTCAAGAAAATCACTGAAGTCTACATCAACACTCTTGCGAATGAACAAGCACCGTAAATTTCTCACACTGTGGCTTAGAAAGCTCGGTCCAGTTAATTTCTGCTTTGAGCAGTTGTCTTTCCCACACTTTCCATTTATCATATGTACCATGGAGACTTCAGAAACCCTCCTATAGAGACTGATGTGAAGAGTCCTAAAATGAAGATTTACGGTGTAGACAATGTTTTTCTTGTTAATGGCATTGAATCCAAGATGTGGAACTTGAAAATAGATTATAGTTAACCTACTTCCAAGTAAATACAGGCAGCAGCTGTGAAATACTGCACACATATGGATTCATCAATAATTCAAGCACTGTTCCTTGTTGCATAATATTTAGGTATGCAAAGTGCAGGACGCATGCTGACATGGAGTACTGAGCTTAGCTCACCTTGACACATGTGGGGCAAATGATGTAAGATAAAGCAATGGCTCTTTATTGAACTACAGTGTTGTAACAGTAACTTTCAAGACTGAACAGAATTAACATCAGTTAGATACTACATTTGTCATAGATACTACATAAAGATCAGGTTATCCAGTCTTTTAGACCTGACCTTGATAAAGAGATAAAGATCATCCCCAAAATCAGTGAAATGTGTTAACCCACACTGGGGTATAAGAGGCGTATAGAGAAAAAGAACAGAAGGTTTCACTATCAGCAAATACTGGTTGAATTCCAAAACCTCCTAAATTGGTATCTCAGTGAATACATTTTAGTAAGTTCTTTTATGAGAAAATAATCCTAAGTATGTATACATAAATCACAAATAGCATTAATCCTTGATATTATAAAAGTACGATACTGTACGTGATGACGTTGAGATCCTATCACTGCCTTGCAGAATATATAACGGAGAGAAAATTCATATACTAGAAAAAAATGAATCTTTTTTGATTAAGTTAATACCAACCCCCATCCAGCCATTGGTCTGCTGGTCTTGCATCTAAGGCATGGAACAGGTTCTGCTCTCAGCTGTGCTGCAGACATCACTTGAGTTCCATAGACAAGTCACTAATTTCCCTAGTCTGAAATAATTGCTGGTGTAACTCCATTGTAGTAGGAAGTCCAACAGGAATTGATCTGATCTTCTGTGCTGCCAAAACTCATCTATGAAATAATTTTTTTTCCTAGTGTATCACCGGTTATTCTCCCACACACACATGCACGCATATATGTGTGTGTATATATTGATGAGTGTTATATATTGATATATGCATTATATAGATGTATATGTGTTATATACATATATTGATATGAGTGTTAGGAGATTCTCCTAAATTACCAGTTTAGGAAAATCTTGAAGGTAATCAGATTGACTCTAGAAAATTCTTTTGCTCTTAGCTATATGTTTTCAACCAAGTTTCATCGTACTTGTTATCTTTTTTCTCCATATGCAACCTCCATTTTCTTGGAGAAATAGCATATATAGGTATTACATATCTATGTATGATCTATATAATTCTTGATAAATAAAGTTCAAAGAAAATTCACACGAATTAGCTGTAAAACAGTATTGTGCTGTTGTGTGAAATAGCACTAAAGGAATACTCTTGTCTTTCATGCAGTGATGTCTATTTGCTAAATGATCTTTTTTTCCCCGACCCTATAAAAGCTGTAACAGATGCTTAAAACTGTATAGTTGTAATTGTATTTTAGGTAGTTCTAAAGGCTGTGTGCTATTAATAGATCAAGATTTTGTATAAAAATTAGCTGGTTTAATGGACTTTTTAAAGGTCATATTCTGGTTTGCATCACTGAAATGCTGTGATAAAACTAATGCTTTCTAGAACAGTCTCATATATCCACGTATCCATACAGTTAAGTACTGACTAGAATTAGAAAACAATCTAAATGGTATTTAGACCTAAGGCTGACATGCCATTAATTTTTTTTTTAGGGCTTAAAGGATTCTCTTCAGCATTAATTTGATGATTTAGCTACATCAATTTTTTAATTCGAGTATCACCACTCATTTCTTCATCTTACATTTACCTCAATTTCTAAGTTGTGTTGTTTCATCATGAGTGATTTCCGTACTGGTTTCACTAGTTCAGCTTTAGTGATCTGTAATCTCAGTTGTCTTTTGGTTTATTACTTGTAATAAAAATGTATAAAGGGAACAGGGAGCAATTTGTTTCTTTAGGTGACTTGAAGCAGAACCAGTGAGAATATTTGCTGGTATAAACCAGTCTACACAGAAAACTGATGAGTGCTATGCAGATTAACCCTTTGATTTCCATATGGAACAATAGCTTTTTAGGGTCTTTGCTGATGAGGATGTATATTTCATCTGCAGCAAAACCCCACTGGGTCCAGACAATAAAAGATACTGAAGTTTCTGTAGAGGACACCTTATACTGGGACTGCAGAGCAAATGGGAAGCCCAAACCATCGTATAGGTGGCTGAAGAATGGAGAACAACTGTCAATAGAGGTAACATTGTGTTTTGGAAACATGATGCTGCATAAAATTAACAATACTTTATGTGAGAATTTGCAGAGGTCCACGTAATTAGTTGAATCACTGGGTTTTGTATGTTTGTTAAGAGCATCCAGATTGAAACATCAAAAATTGCAATACCAGATGCACAAAGACAAATGATGTTGGTAAAAAATATCCCATCTAAAAGCAGATTCAGAAACAATGATAGAAGCATCAAAATAAGTATGTAGGGAAAGATTGGAGAGGGAAGTTTAACTGAAATTATACCTTAAGAACCGTGAATAATCAATAGAGAAATTATTTTATTATACTTGCCGTTGGTGTTTCACTAAAGGAAATGAGAAAACATTCAAACTTCCTGATGAAAAAAGGCAAATATCCTAAAAAATCACAGGGTCGCAATTACTTGATGCAAAGACTGAAATCTAAACTTCAGTGTGACACAGATATTTTTTTAAATACAGTTGTTAAAGTCAATAAATGGAGAGTTATGCATTTGGTGACAGGAAAAAGTGTTGTGCTTGGAAGATAAGGTACTTGATCTCCCAAAGGAGAAATGCAAAAAAGCATCTGATACCCATATTGATTCTAAATCTGCCCAGTTCAGGTTACCAGGAATATAAACTATGAGCAGTAGTCCATCACAGGAAGGCATTTTGTCTTTGACCAGTGCATTGTCCTCAATATTGGCACTCAGAGGTGAAGAAGAGCGACTGTTCCAGTAAATTTAGTGGATGGTTATGATATTTGATCTAAGCACTGAAAAACATTTCATGTCAGAATGTTATATTTAGATGCTCACTCAAAGGAATGGTAGTGTTTTGTGGACAGGTTAAATACAAAATCTCACCTCAGTGATGAGTATTAAGTGCATTGTTATGGTATCACTTAGGTAATGTGCTTTTTTTAGTTTGGTAAGTACAAAAAATATCTTCTCTTGTTCAGTCTTCCCATTTCTCCATTTCTGAGTATTGCTGTTCAGCTTTTTGGCATGATATCAGGGCATTAGCGTGGCTTACTCTGGAAATATTTAAGGACTGTAAACTGCAGAACTAAGTCATTGAAAGCTGGCATTGAGGAGACATCAGAGAGGAGTTCTCTGTGTACAGTGATCACTTATCTTCCTCTCCTTGAGTGCAATAATTCTTCATGATGGGCCTCAATCACCAAGATCTGCTGAGGTTTTTCTGCTTAGCTCGCCTTCTCCATCTTTGGTAAGGAAGAAAAAGAGGAGCAGCATGGGATGCTAGAGAGAGGATCAGGCCATGGAGACTCAGGCTTGTTCCTCTTTGGGATTATTTTGTATGTGGTCTCACTGGCTGAGCACCTTGCACTAAACTGGGAGGTGACCTGTCAGGGAAGGAGCCAAGCTAAGCTGTTCTGTCTACCCAGCTGTGGAGGCAGCTCTAGGTTCATGTGCTTAGGAGAATACAGAAAGTGAGTACCATTGCATTAGGCCTGGTAAGCCATGGGAAGTGGTTTCTGAGCAAATGATTTGTTCTTTTGTCAGTTATTGTTTCTCCATTTTTCCTCAAAGGAGAAGCTCCCTTGGTTTTGTCTTCGTCCTTGGTTCCTTTTTGCACCATTTCCTTTCACTACATCCTCAAATTAGTTACTTCTTACCATAATTCATACAGCTTCCCAAGAATAAACAAGGTGAGAAGTTCCCTGTTCTTCAGTTGCTTTATCAGCTCTAAAGCACTCAAATATGTGTTTAATGACTTGGAATTTTTTTCTGCATAGTATTACAGAGAGCTCATTAGCAAATGGCATGTGTGAAATCTCTAAATAGTACAAAATGCCAGTGCCATCTGTATAGCTTGGATGCTCTGGTCTGTCATGAGGAGCCTCGTCTAATTTTTGCCCATATTTCTGGGGAAATACAAGGCTATTTGCAATAGCAAAGCCTCTGTGAAACTGAGCAAGTTCGAAGAATCGATGTCACACTGTGTTGCCAAGTCTCCATATTTGATCACCATTGCCGTACCATGCTGCAGTCACGTCACTTACTTTAGAACTGTTGTCTTGATTAGGCTGATACCTTTACCCCCTATTTTTTTTGTATTTATGCTGTCCTATTTATATTTCTTACTTATTTTAAATTTTCCACAGGGAATATATCATCAATAAAGATATTTTTCTTAATATTCAGGGAAGGATCCAAATTGAAAATGGTGCACTTACAATATCAAATCTAAATCTGACAGATTCTGGCAGATACCAGTGCATAGCTGAAAATAAACATGGTCTCATCTATTCAAGTGCAGAGCTCAGGGTTGTAGGTAAGATTTTCCTTTTTCACTAACACACAAACTTCATTCTCCCACTCCACACCCCCTCCGCCTGCCTCATGTTCCACCTCATCATGATCTCAACTTTAACTCACTCAGATGCTATCACTGAAATAAACATTTTTGTCAGCCTAATATCTTTATCTGCAGCGCCAAGGAGTTGTCTCATCTGCTTCCAGAGGATTTGCAGCCCAATCATTCATTGCTTTAAAACAGAACACAGCTTAATTATTCATTAGGGGAAGAGCAGAGGTGGGAGCTTGAACATGGGCCTGAAGACTAAAACCGCTTGCATGGTCTGGAGGCAGCCCTAACTCCACACATCAGTCAGCTGCACTCACCTCCTGCACTGCAGTTCCAGTGCTCACTCCCAGGGCAGCCACATCATTTTAAAAGCAATAGGTTGCTCTTGTGTGCAGCCTTTCTCACTCGAGGGGACAAGGGGTTGTTGTGCAGTCATTCAAAGAACGTGTGCTTCAGTCTAAAATAGTGACAGTCGTTTGAGGGAAACACTGAATTTGGGACTGCCTTACATGCTCATATGCCTATGCAATTTCTATCGCCAATGTAGACTGATTTCAAAACAAAGCCTGTAAGAGCAGCGTGGGGACATGAGTTATTTCTTTCCTATCATTACGGTTACACACAATCAGCAGACTGCCCCCTCAGCCTTGTTCCCCTTCAGTACTGAATTTCTTTAGAAGTTCATTGTTAGTACAGGTAGAAGCCATGTGCCTTTTCCTGTCAGTAATGAAAACTATACACACTCCGAATGCACTGCACTGCCATTTCATGTCATTTAACCTGCCTGATCTGATGTGCACTTTCACACAAAACTAGAAGCCAACCAGTACCCTGAGTTTTGATGGGACTGCTGGTGTTGACTGCCCTCCCTGAGCTTACACAGTTCATTCAGCAAAGCACAAGGTTAGGCACATACTTAATGCTTGTTGGGTTCACCGAGCTTCACCTCAGCTGAAGTTGCTGTGATCTTCTGTGCAGACTTCATTAGGTGATGTACTTTGCATAACTGAGACTTTTATTTAGTTCCAGTATGAAGAGGAGAAATGCATAATTCTCCAATAGAAAGGTCTGTTTGAACTAATTTGAGTTTCTAATTATGCTTGGAATCTGAGAAGTGTCATGTAAGCTCTGCATAGTAATAGCATTAATATTATTAAAGATGCTTTATTTCACTGTTACTGTACCTTCTCTTTTTAGCTTCTGCTCCAGATTTTTCCAAGAATCCAATGAAGAAACTGATTCAGGTTCAAATAGGCAGCACAGTTGATTTTGAATGCAAACCCAGAGCTTTCCCTACGGCCAGAAGTTCCTGGAAGAAGGGAGGTGAGCAGCTACACGAAAATGAAAGGTATCAAGTTACATTGGTTTATTTGTTTTAATCTCACAAAAAGCTTGTTTCTGTCTTTTGGTGCAGTAGTGTTGTCTGTAGATTGAAATTGTTGTAGTCTAAAGACTGTCTAGCTGGTGGAGTTGTTTGGTTAGTTTTTAATTGTCATTGTACGTGAGCACTGAGAGTGCTTGCATATTGCTTTCTTTAAGGTATAGGGTAGGTTTTATTCTCAGGGTGGTTTTTAGAATATCATGAATAAAGAGAACTAGACAGTGAAGAGCAATGGAATGCAGGGAGAAATGAAATCATAGGAGTCACTGTAGAACATGCAGGAGGAAAGACAGAAAATGGGAATTAAATTAATTGCCTACTGAAAGAAGAATGCTTCCCACCAGGATGCAGCTTTGCACCTCTGAAATAAATAATGTGGGGTGATGTGATGAGCATAATAAGAATTAGCAAGAATTCTCTCCTCTTATCTGGTAGAGGTCAATTATTGCCCCATATTATGGTTATAGTGTGTGTACTTGGAGCATCTTGTACTTACTCAGGCTGTTCATTGCCGAGAATCTTGTATTATAAAACCTTTAAGACTTTTCTCTGGAGTATCTATCTGCAGTCATTAGGCCACACCTAGGCTTTGTTTATTCCAAATTTATCTGGAGTAGCTTCTACTCATAGCAGACCGTAGTCCCCAGGGTATCCAGGTAAAGAGAACAAAGGATGCAAACTATAGTCGCCTTCCTGTGTGTTCCTCTGTGGTGCAAAGCTGGCCTAAGACATGTATGTATACCTCCTGATGGATGAACTTCTGTTTTTCTCTTATCCTCCAGAAAAGGTAACCAAGGTTAAATGCACTTGATGCTCATTTAACTCAGCAAAACCAGCAGACATCAAAATGTGCTGCAACCTAGATAACCCCCTAAAAGATTTAAGTGTTTCATATATGTATATGATTGTTAACTGATCTGTAATACTGGAGTTGCTGTGTGTTGGCTGTAGTGCGTCCTGTGCTCCTGCCTCTAATACCTGTCTGGACACAGATTAATACAAGGGATTTTGAGATCATGTGGAGGAGCGGTGATTCAGCTGTAAATAAATCCACCTTTATTCCCAGATGCTTCTAGATTTACCAACACTAAAAAAAGACAAAAAGATGCTGAAAACTTGAACTTCTCTGAAAGGCATTCCAGTGTGCTTCCCTTAAAAAAAAAAAACCAGTTTTAGCATCTTTATTTGGGGCGAAGTGATGTCAAATTGGGGGGGGGGGGGGGGGGAGGGAAAAAATTAAATAAAA
>NDXB01005313.1:26159-44151 GCA_002631895.1 Agapornis roseicollis
GGGGGGGGGGGGGGGGGGAGAGGAGGAATAATTCATAAAATCCTGCGTGATTCTTAGAAGTATCAGTTACTGGATTGATCTTCCCTACAGTTTGAATTAAGTATTTTCATTTCATTTTGTGTTGGAGTTTGAAATGCTGTATTGTGGGAATTAATGCATTTACTTACCAGTACTTCAATGGGAGCTTTTTTTTCCCCCTCCCCTGATTTTCTTGTTACCTAATCTGGTTTAATTTAGTTTGAATTTGATTGATACATGAAAGGCAGTTTCACCCCACTTTTCCACTGCTCCTTTGTACTGGTGTGCTATGAACTGGAGAGCAGTATGTTTGTCCTTACTGTCATATCAATAAGGATGTAAAATATTTGGCTTTTCTGCTGAATAATCTGTCAAATAAAAAAGGCAGTGATTACTTAGTTTGATTATTTATTTTAGTAATAACTTGTTTTAGTATTAACAATGCCTTTTCATTCATTAACAGTTTAATTAATGACACTGAGTTTCAAGTGACAGTCTTGTGGTCTTGAATCCTGAGACATATTCTGGTCCTTATCAGTGTGAGTGGTTGCACTGCACTAAGAATTCAATTTAACAGGATTTTGGTAAGGTAGTACTATATAAACCTATAGATAGGTCTCTGCTCTGTAAACCAATGGGTATGGAACAGTGAATGCGGAATAGCTTGAATACTCGTACATTATAGATACTAAAGTTGATAGATCTTGGGTTGGCATCCTGGAGCACCACTTGCTGTCTAGTACCAGATATATTTGTTTCAATAGCTACAAATATGAAAATTTGGGGCAGGTTGTGACAACAGTACAGATTTATCAGTATGAGAAGAACATGCACTCATTTCACAGTTGGATTTCTCAGTGGTCAGTTATGACAAAGGTAACTAATAACAAATTACAGTGTCACGAATAAAACCTGACAGACTGTGCAGAATTAATGGAGAGTGTAAGCCCATCAAAGTCCCTCAGCTCTCTGGAAGATCTGTAATGTAAAATACGTTCTCCTAGTTTGGGTGGGGAAGGAAGATTTTGATAATTACACCAACATGGGCCTCTCATGTCAGGAACCCTGAAGCTGGTTAATCCCTCTTCACGTTCCCAAAGAGCATGGGCATGAGTTGAGACATTTGGCTCTTGAAGTCTTAGCTGGGGGGCAGGGTTGGGTTTATGCCATCCCTTTGACTATGGAGAAAAAGAAAATCTTCTCAAAGATTATTTTGCTCCAGAGTTAGGGAGAGATGACTTGTTAATAGTTCGATCTGATGACTGAACAGGTCCTAAATCAGTCTCCAGCGGTGCAAATGGGTGTGTGCCGAAGTATGACTCCATCAGTTATCTCTGGTTTACAGGGCTGAAAGCTTCTGCCATTTGCCAGTGCATCAAAACTGTGCAGGTTTTGGAATGGATTTCAGCTTGAAAATTGCCAGCCTTCAGCAAAATGTATTGGAAAAATGATTGCAGATCCTGGGAGCACCAAAGGATGTGTTAGTTTCTTTAAGCAATGTAGATCGCTTCCTGGCAGCGGGCCAGCCACAGTACATCTGTTTTATCACAGTGTGTGAATATCTAATAATTTTAAGTATACTAAAAGCTTTGGTTTCCCTAATGTTTCAGCAGGAGGGGTAGAGCCATTTCAGGGTTTAGTGTTTTCATAGGCTCTGCGCTGCATTTACTGGTTTGTAATTGAAAAAGTAAAGCATTTCTCTTTGGAATTTACCAGCGAGGATTTTCTGTTGACACTATTTTTCCCTAGGATTGGTTTGGGGGTTGGTTGGGGGAGTTGTTTGTTTGGGTTCTTTTTTGTTGGTTTTAATTTTGGGAAAATTTGATTCTTAATTGTATTTTGGATTTACTAAGCCTGTTGCTTAATTATTTTAGGCAAGATACACTTGTAGATAGCTCAGAGCGCTCTAAATGTGATTTGGTTTAATTAAACAATAGGCATAAACATAGGTATTTTCTGGTCTATACCCTGATCCCAGTGTTTCCTTTGTTTGATCTCAGGCTTTCTCAGCACTGTTGGAGTTTTATTTGGTTTTGCATTTTTCCTGCTGGAAACTGCTCCAATATAAGGCTTTCCAAAGCATACAGATAACTAGAACATCCAACAACTCAGTAGCCTGCTTGGTTTTGCACTTTTCCTGCTGGAAACTGCTTCAAAGTAGACGTTGCAATATAAGGCTTTCCAAAGCATACAGATAACTAGAACATCCAACAACTCAGTAGCCTGCTTGCAACAGTAATTGATATATTTTAACACCTTTTATGGATGTCATTATAATTACCTGCACAGTGTATTAATCATGTCTCCAGCACATTTAAAATACTCATAAACCATATGGTAAGATTTAAATAATTTAAACTCTTCCATCTAATATAAAGTGCAGCCAAATATTACGTAATTCCTAAAGTAAGTTAATGAGCCTGAGGGAGGTCAGCTGTGCTGAGACTGGTGAAGCACATCACAAATATGCTTCCAACACCACCATGTTGGCTCGGGTGCCTCAGTACTCTGGAAGACTCAAAGACTATGACCAGCAGGTCAAAGGAGGTGATCCTGCCCCTCTACTCTGCTCTCGTGAGACCTCACCTGGAGCATTGTGTGCAGTTCTGGTGTCCTCAACATAAAAAGGACATGGAGCTGTTGGAACAAGTGCAGAGGAGGCCACGAGGATGAGCAGGGACTGGAGCATCTCCCATACGAAGACAGGCTGAGAGAGTTGGGGCTGTTCAGCCTGGGGAAGAGAAGGCTGCGTGGAGACCTCATAGCAGCCTTCCAGTATCTGAAGGGGGCCTACAGGGATGCTGGGGAGGGGCTGTTCATTAGGGACTGTAGTGACAGGACAAGGGGTAACGGGTTCAAACTTAAACAGGTGAGGTTTAGATTGGATCTAAGGAAGAAATTCTTTCCTGTGAGGGTGGTGAGGAACTGGAATGGGTTACCCAGGGAGGTTGTGAGTGCTCCATCACTGGTGGTGTTCAAGGCCAGGTTGGACAAAGCCTTGTGTGGCATGGTTTATTGTGAGGTGTCCCTGCTTATGGCAGTGGGGTTGGAACCTGATGATCTTAAGGTCCTTTCCAACCCTAACTATTCTATGATTCTATGGTTGCTTTCAAATGCAGATGATTAAACCATGTATTTATAACCCTTTCTCCCCCGAATAAGATGCTTTTGTCTGTTGCTCTACCAGGTGGCTTGTTATATCTTGTGATTTGCATCTGTTAATGTCAGTATTGCATCACCTTTGCCCAGAGGAGGTGGATCTCAGCTACAGCATGAAGTGTTGCAACACCTTTTTTTAAGAAAATACAAAATTCAATTCAAAATAGTTAAGAAAAGCAGCTAAAAGTTGCATTTATATCTAGAGGATGTTTATAAAGAGCAGTGCAGTTATGGAAGGAATCCATGTAAAATGCACTCTCCATGTGGCTGTAAGGGTTAGGTGAACTTGCTGGGAGCAGCATAACTACAGAGCCATGATAGACTCCCACTGCTGTGGTCTGCGGTTAGTGAACAAGGTTTTGGAGGATCAGAGAAGTTAAGGGTGAAAGATAGAGATCACTGAACCCATCAAACGTGAGTCATGAGCTGCTGCCCTTGTTTACCAGCTTAATCATTCTCTGAAATACAGATTCAGCTGTATTGCTATTTCAAAAAAAAAAAAATGCCCTTGCAACACTGTATTATTTATAATATTCCAGTATAAATAATTAATGGCAATGCAGCTTACTGAAGCATGTACCTTTTATGGGCCAACTTTTATTTCGGGAGTGCAATTAACTTTTACGACAGCGCATTCACCAGGGCTGGCCTAGCCATGCTACTTGCACATCTTCACAGGCTTGCCCTGCAGCAGTTTCAAGCTGTGTTACCCTTCATCAGCTACCACAGCACATGCGGAGCTTCACATGGAGAATTGCTTCCACTGGACTGTTAGTTACAGTGCATGAAGATCAGAAGGAACCTGTTGTTTTCAAGTGAGCTTTCTGCTTTTCCAAGGCTTGGGACAAGCCTTGAGGAGAAAGGCAGTGATTTGAGCTCCCAACACAGCAGGCTTCCCCACCTACTTTTTGTAGTACATATTTAACTATAGAGAACTGAATTTCAGTTGAGACAAATGATGGAGCTCCATTAATACTCATCTGCCTCAAGTATGTTACAAAAAGCAGCAGGGGTATGTATTTAATAAACTTTGCTCTGAATACAGAAGCAGGTTAATAATGAAGTACGTGTAAGTGAGAAGGTGAAATCTTCCCGACTCTTCTGAGAAAGGGACGATAGCAATGTTAAGTTCTGTGGCATTTGCTGCCTTCTCAGCTGACAATTACTCTGACATCTGTGTAAGACTGCAACTATTGTGGTTAGAGGTTTGCCTGGAGTGTTCATGTTGTTTGCTGTTCTGTTGGTTGTGTGGGTATCTGGGGCATTTCCAAAATACCTTTTAGCTAAGATGTTTAGGGAGCTGACATAATAGCCTCACTGGGATTCATTTGGAGCCTTTGAAATGGAGTGATGGGTTCTGAGAGAGAAGCTCTGAAGCTCCTTTGACTTAGCTGTATCAGGAAAAAGTTTACTTTTTTTGATTAATTAATATGGATTTCTTTTATATACACTTAGTTATATAGCTGCTCTGGGTTATCTTAGGGAAGACTTGCTAGGAGGCTCTGCATCTAAGGATATGACAGATAGGCGGTCTGGAAATAGGGAAAGAGGGAGTCGTATTAGCCTTACCTTTGCATTCCTCCAGTGCTGTTGTCTGGGGTGCCATCCCTGCTTTTGGGATGTCATGCTCTGCAGTCTGTGTCAGTACTATGGGTCTTATTTTGTCCACATTTTAAACATCTTTCTGTTTTGTTCTATGCTATCTGTCTGTGAGGCATGACTGTCACTGGCAGAGTCTATGTGGGGTGGAGGGAATTCTCTTTCCTTCCAGTCCTTCCACAACGCGTACCTCTGTGATGTCTGCAGGTCACTCCTGCTCAGCATAGCTGGTAAACTGAGACAGAAGTCTGCAGCAGTGTGAAGTCTTGGTTTACTTTCTAAACAAGTATGGAGTTTGTACTTGCTTGGGCAGAATCCTAGTCTAGAGAGTGCAAATGAGCTATTGACTTCAGTGCAGTCAGAGCTAGGCTTTATCTATGAATTCTGAGAAGTGAAAATGTGGATTGGTTATGAACAGGTCTACTGTATATCATACTAATGGCAAACGGTTATTTCAGAGTTACTGGGCAAGGCACACAGTCCAGTCTAGTCAGATGGGTTTTAGAGTGCCGACCATCAGGTTGGTGATTGACGCAGTTGTAGATACCTATGTGGCTGTGTGAGGAATAAAGTATTCTGTCTACAAACCAATGCTGAATCTTTTAAAACCTCTTCATAATTTTGTAGAATCAAGTTATTGAAGGATGGAGGACTAAGAATAGCCAACGTGACCAAAGCTGATGCTGGAAGCTACACGTGCCTGGCAACAAACCAGTTTGGAACAGCCAGTGGCTCAACAAACTTAATAGTTACTGGTAGGTGAGCTGGAACAGAGAGTCATCTGTGAGGTGTTGTAAACTGAACTGCAAGCTCTGCAGCAGAATTGTGTATGTAGAGTCTGCATTTCCTTATTGGAAAAAGAATACTAAATGTGGTGAAAAGTAAAGACTGAGAAGTTGTGAATTTAACAATATAAAAAGATCTTTGCTAGAAATCTTTTGTTAGTTGAGAGGAAAGAGACTGAGGCATTTTCCTTGAAAAGGTCTGTCTCACACGTGAGGGAGTTCTGAAGACTTTTCCTCTCTTCTCTCCCTTATCTAAGTACTAAATAGTGCAATTGTGCTTTTTAAGTTTGGGGGATTTAATTTGTTGGGGAAAAGAAATATGGGAATATAAAAAAATGTTTGAGGTAATTCTGTAGTCCAGTCCAAAATCTGTTTAGGCCAAAGGGACTGTATGCTGTTTGCTTCTGGAAAAAGATGTGGTAGAAACTCCAGCTGCAAGGAGCACTCAGGGACTCCATTGGCAGTAAAATAGAAAGTCTTTCAAAAGCAAATTGTATACATAAGTTTCAAAGGGGTTCTTGTCCCTTCCTATACATCATCCATTACTTGCTGCTCTCTGAGATACTGGACTGAAAGGACCAGTAGACTGTGAAGTTTATCTGAAGAATTTTTTTCTCATTATCTTCTTTTTAAAGACTGGAATATCCGAAAGGTTTTCCAAACTCAGAATGATCTAATATCCTACTGCATTACGGATCCTATTTATCTCATAGATCCAAACAGAGTTATTTTGTTCAGTGAATTAACAGCTTCGCATTTTCAGACTGTGCTCCTAAATGATTCATGTCCCATTTTATACAAATAATAGAATTATGTACAAAGGAGCTCTAGAATGAAATTTTATTTATAGTATTTACAGTCCTTGACGTTTTTCTTCATTAATGTGATTCTGGAATAAGTAGCAGCTTTTCTTAATGACTCTACTTATGTTCTATGCAATACATAGACCCAGATAGCTAATGTGTTATACTCTATGTGGATTTCCTCTAGTTTCCAGATTTTATTAGCTCCTTCTCTCGCTCCCACTTAATCTTCCCAGTGGCTGCTGCTACAGCTTCCTGCCCCAAAATGTGGGTGTTACTGCTGAGAACCACACACACTCTTGAATAGCAGTTTCATTGCTGTGGGTTACAGTGCATTTAGCTTTGTGAAGTATATCGGCCTGTACATAGCAGGTCAAGATTTGCCTTTTCAATGTCAAGTAGCTCCTGCTGATAAACGTGCAAGGACACAATGCTCCAACAAAAGGGGTCTGCAGCAGCATTTATATCCCAGCTGCATAATTTGAAGTGACTGTCATTAATCAGATTTGAAGTACTTGGTAGGATATTAGTAGCAATCAAAGCTCAGCAGTACAGGAATCCAGTAACTGATACTTCTGCTCTCAACAGAGCCAACAAGGATTATTTTGGCACCTTCCAACATGGATGTCACTGTTGGAGAAAGCGTTGTCTTGCCTTGTCAGGTTCAGCACGATCCTATACTGGACATCAGCTTCACCTGGTACTTCAATGGAACACTCACTGATTTCAAGAAGGATGCTTCCCATTTTGAGAAGGTTGGAGGGGTGAGTTGCAAACACATTCTCTTCATTTGCCTTATGGATATAATCAGCATAGAAAGGCTTGATTCTTTTTAAACATCATAGAAATAGGACTTGGAGCATTGTGTGCAGTTCTGGTGTCCTCAACATCAAAAGGACATGGAGCTGTTGGAACAAGTCCAGAGGTGAGCCACAAGGATGATCAGGGACTGGAGCATCTCCCATACAAAGACAGGCTGAGAGAGCTGGGGCTGTTCAGCCTGGAGAAGAGAAGACTGCGTGGAGACCTCCTGGCAGCCTTCCAGTATCTGAAGGGGGGCCTATAGGGATGCTGGGGAGGGGCTCTTTGTTAGGGACTGTAGTGACAGGACAAGGGGTAACGGGTTCAAACTTAAACAGGGGAAGTTTAGACTGGATATAAGGAAGAAATTCTTTCCTGTGAGGGTGGTGAGACACTGGAATGGGTTGGCCAGGGAGGTTGTGAGTGCTCCATCCCTGGCAGTGTTCAAGGCCAGGTTGGATGAAGCCTTGGGTGACATGGTTTAGTGTGGGGTGTCCCTGCTTATGGCAGTGGGGTTGGAACTTGATGATCTTAAGGTCCTTTCCAACCATAAACCTGGTATTATAGACCTGAAGTATTATAAGTTCCTACCTCTCTTTCTGCATCTGACCCCACATGGTTTTACCTAAGATGACATAAAACACAGCACTGAGAAATTAAGGAACTTGACACAGACTTTGTGAACCTCGCCCTAAACCTGAACAAAACCATCCCATCTTTCCTTATTTTTCCTGCACTTGCATCATTATTGTATCCCTCAGTATTCTGCCTGAGCCTTCTCGGGTGAGAAGCCATGTATCTCATTAAACATTTCCAGTGCAGGGATGCTGTGACAGGTAGGGTGACATTGATAAGTTTTTAGAATTTAGCCTTCTAATCAAAACACGAAAGATGAAAAGTAAACCATTAAGACAAATGAAGGATGTATCAAGAGAATGAAATTAATTACAACAAAAGATCTTGCACAGCGAAAGCCATGGCCAAGCAAAAACAAAACAAGCACGAAACTGGCCATTATAAGCCTAAATAAAGTTTCCTTTCTCATATTGTTGCTGGACCTCTTCTGCCATAGAGGAATAGCAGTGGGTTAGACACTACAGCCATTGAAACTGGCATTTCAGCACCTCTTGTTGCCTATAAAACCTCTGAAGATTTAGCATTTAATCAGCAGGCACCAAAGGCACAGAGCGTTCTGCAGTTTGCAATTGATTATATATAAGTGCATGTGGAGATGATGAGATTTCCTTGTAGGAGCCATGAGATATTCATAGATCATGTACATTCTCACAGAAATGTTTTGGGAATTAGGAACTGACCATCTGTCATGTTGTAATGGGAATGCTCCGATTTCATAGCCCGTTACCTCCCACTATTGCTACATGGACTTTATTTATTTAGTAATATTTCCCCCAGCTGTACTCTGATTGTGTACACAAATAGTAATAGTGGATAGGGAAGGTTAAAAACATACCAAAACCTGGCTGTGACACTTCTACTGGCTCAATTAAGGCTTCAAAGGCTGATTGGAAAATACAGTGCTTTTTCTCACTGCAAGTTCCATCGTTTTCCTAAAATCAAACACGGACATAACCCCAAGTCAAAGTCTTGTGTAGGTGTGGGGGGGTTTTGCATTTCCCCCACATACACACACAAAATCCTCAGTCAGTGCTGAACTAAAATCCAGGGTGAGTACTGCCTGACTCAGAACTCTGGATCTAGAACATGCTACTTGGAAGTTTGTCTTAAGGGACTGTTGTAGTTTGAACATACAGAACAGTTTGAACATACAGAAATGAAATATAGACATGATAGGGGTTTTTTTAGAACTCTTATTTGTGTAAACAGGGATTGAAGCTTGTTAGTAGAAAACTTCATAGGTTACCAAGAGATCCACAAAAACATTTTATGGGCTTTGTATCACATTGGGGTCAGTGGAGTAATTTCATCTGGAGTTATATGTGGGTCATGGTAAGTAGAGACATATAAATATGTTCTAACTCTTCCAGTAGTTGCTGTGTGTATTTGTTAAATGAGAATCTCTCTGCAAAAGTAACTTCAGCTTTCTTGGTTGTAAACATGGCTAAAGGAAAATAGTTTTTCAGTGGATAGACGTCTATGTAGTGATGTCTTGGAAGTCCCTGTCACACGTGCCTGAGGTCTCCGACATATAGCAGGTAGCAGGAATGTTATGGGACCACCACCTGGTCTTCCGGATGGTCAGAAAAATATAGGACGTAACACTGTCTTACTGCTCTTTTTTGGGTTGTTCCTTGTTTTGTCAGACATGTGATTTACACACAGAGTATGGCAAGCCAAGCAGATGCCAAATTTTGAACAGACTGCCTCTAAGCCGTTTCAGGGTATCATCTGCATATAAAGCCCAGCAATGGCTCAGGTGGTTATGCAGTCAGGAGGAGCAAAAGCAATTTCAGCAGCTGTTCATACTGCTTGGGCTTCTCTGTATTTGTATTCTGTGTAGCATGGAGAAAGGAAGGTGATCTTACTTGTCCATGCTGACAGAGATTCAGTCTGGCTAGTCAGGAGTGCAGATATCACTGATGGTCTGCAGAGCCATGGGAGGTGAGGGCGCTGGCTACACTGGAGCTTTTTGCTGCTGCAGGTCTCTGTGTTTTCCCCAGTACTTTGGGATTTTTCCAAATCATATCCACTGTCGTGGTTTAAACCCAGCCACACAGCTCGTTCACTCACTCAACCCTCCCTTTCTTGCCCTCCCCTGCTTCCAGAGGGATGGGGAGGAGAATCAAAAGAATGCAATTCCCACAGGTTGAGATACGAACAGTTTAGTAACTAAGGTATAACACAAATCACTGCTGCTGCCACCAATAATAATGATAAAGGAAATAACAAGGAAAAAGAATACAGCATCTCACCAACCACTGACAGATAATTCACGACACCCCATACCCCAACTCAACACCAACCGAGTACCTCCAACCAACTCCCCAGAGAGAACTTGTCCTTCCGGATAGCTCCCAGTTATATCCTGGGCATGACGTGCTATGGTATGGAACACCTCTTTGGTCAGTTTGGGTCAGGTGTCCTGTCCCTGCTTCCTCCCAGCCTCCCCTGGTCCCTGGCAGAGCATGAGGCTCACAAAGTCCTTGGTCAGAGTAAACATTACTTAGCAACAACTAAAAACATCACTGTTATCATTTTTGTTCCCAGGTTCAGTTAAAACACAGTGCTGCACCAGCTACTAAGGAGAAGAAAAACTGACTGCTACTGCTGAACCGAAATGCAGTGATAATATTTTGGTGGGGTTTATTTCCAGTAAAATTACTCTATTTGACTGTCACCTTTGTCAAGATGTTTTAGATTTGGTTTCCTGAAGTAAGTTTGTGCGGAACATGATTTGCTTATGAGTATGCATTGCTGCTGTGGTCGTTGCCTCAATATCCACTTCCAGTTTAGTTAGATGGATTTTAGATTGCCTTCAACCCAACTTCTAATGCGTTGTGCACAATCACTGCTCAATTGTCCTGCAAATGCTTACATCTACACTTTCACAGATCAGCCATTGTGTTTATACACACATGGAAGGGGATCAGGCAGAATTGTTTTCAGCTTGTGTTGAACAGAATGAGGCATTGTACTGTTGAAATAATGGGTGTTAAACAAAGAAAAAACAATCAAATGGTTGGAAAGGTGGTTATTTTCTTTCTCAAGAGTAAATTAAACTCCAGTTTTGTGTCCTCCCCTTTCTCCCAAACTACTTTGCACCTCAGAATCTGTCATGTGGCTGGAGTAGCTTAAAATACCCACACCCCAGGGTTCTGTCCTCAGCTGAAATGCTGCTTCTCCAGAACATTTTAAAAGACCAAAAAACCAACAAAACAACCAAACTTTTTAACAATCAGATCTGAGAGATTGTCCTCTGAAAGGAAACAAATGGTATACGGTACAAATACAGTAGCCTTAACATGATACGAAGTTACAGTTATCACTCAAATTTTAATGGATGTTTCCCTTGATTCAGGAGATCAACCATATGCCATGACATAAGTCAATGGGAAAAAATGAGCAAAGATTAACTATCCATGAAGAACAAAGAATAGAACTTTAGATTTATAAAATGGGCAATTTAGCCTTAAATGTGCAACCTGTAAATGAAGATGTGCTCGCAATAGCCTGTGGGAATGGACCAAATTCAGCTTTGCCGTTTACACACTTGAACTCCTAAAAAATCTGTGATAACCAGACATGCAAATTCTGTCTAGAAGTAAAAACTGCTTAATGGTCACAGAAACCAGGTTTTTCTCTCCCATAGGGTTTTGAGGCAAATGGTTGGTCCCAGGGCACTGACTTTCTTTCATAGTTCATAGACTCATAGAATAGTTGGAAAGGACCTTAAGATCATCATGTTCCAACACCTCACACTAAACCATGCCATCCAAGGCTCTGTCCAACCTGGCCTTGAACACTGCCAGGGATGGAGCACTCACAACTTCCTTGGGCAACCCATTCCAGCATCTCACCACCCTCACAGGAAAGAATTTCTTCCTTATATCCAATCTAAACCTCTCCTGTTTAAGTTTGAACCTGTTACCCCTTGTCCTGTCACTACAGTCCCTAATGAGGAGTCCATCCCCTAATAGCAGTCAGGAAGTGCATTCCCAGTATGAGNACAGGAAAGATTCCTTATATCCAATCTAAACCTCTCCTGTTTAAGTTTGAACCTGTTACCCCTTGTCCTGTCACTACAGTCCCTAATGAGGAGTCCATCCCCTAATAGCAGTCAGGAAGTGCATTCCCAGTATGAGCTAACCATGATATAGCTGGCTTCTCTCCTAAAAGAGGAATGCTATGTCATGTTTATAAGGAAGATGCTTACAGACAACTACCATGGAGCAGCTGATAATAACCTGCTATCCTGCAGGCTGTCTGCCAATGCAATTTTTGAGCAACTTTATCTTCCACGTTTTTGGTTGATTTCTTTTCTATTTACAAACACAATGTTAATGTTGAATTATAAGGTAGTACATTTACGTTAATCAGAACTGTGGTTTTCAACAGAGTGCATCGGGAGATTTAATGATTAGAAACATCCAGCTGAAACATAGTGGGAAATATGTTTGTATGGTGAAGACAGAAGTGGATAGCGTAGCATCTGCAGCGGATCTGATCGTACGAGGTAAATTTCAGCTTCAGTTACCATGAATCGTATTTTCTAACTTTTTTATACTGTGGATTACAGAAACAGCTGATGCAGATTGCGAGCCCAATTCACAAATTCCTGATGAATGACTGTGAATTATGGCATTCTGCCTTGCAGTTAGGGAGAATTGTAGCTCTGTTTTTAATGGAAGCCTAATTTTTCCCAGAGAAACCGAGAACTGGAGGATATAATTTTGACTACACATCTCTCCTCACTGACAGTCCTACAGATTACTGACAGGAGGGAACTCTGTACTGTCAGCTGTGAGCAAGTTGCGAGTTCCTACCTCTGCAGACTGAGCCATTGGGGTTGGTGTCTCCAGAATCCTGCCCAGCACTGGGCAACAGCTGCCACAGCCTTGGAGAGGCTTTGTCCTAGGGACCCACTGTAGTTTAAAGCTTATAATGCAGGCTTATTCCTTGTCATTCAGAGCTGGAATGCTCACAGCTAAGCCAGAACTGTAGATTTCTTTACTGATGATACAGCTGCATTGCAAGAGAAAAGCTTTGGTCTTTGAAAAAGCACTTTCTATGAGTGACACTTATTCAGTATATTTTAAAACATGCCAGGTATTTTTAACTGTTGATGTGCTGTTAGTTATTTCAGTCTTTACTGGAGTCATTTTTGCCAGGATGCCCAGAAGTGGGATTTTCCAGAAGGCAATAGAAAGCTTGCCTGACAGAATTGCTGCTCAGGGTGCTGATCAGATGTTGTGCTGAAAAATTGCTCCAGTGCATTGTACAGTAAAGCAGCTGTAGATAACAAATTGGCAGACTGCAGAGATGTATTAGTAGATTAAAGGGAACATAGAGGGATCGTGCTGAACAAAGGTTCTTGTAAAAAACAAAACTCTGCTGCCTGTGCTGCAGTTCAGAGTATTTCAGAATTAGATTATCAGAGTTAAGTTTAGTGAATGTAAAACAATAATTACAAGTGTTCTTATTCCAAGCTGAATTGTTTTCTTCCTCCCACGGCGCTGATAAAACGGCAATCCGTACTGCTCTGTTAGTGATTTCCAGGGTACTGGCTTTACAAAAGACCATGTGTTTTTCAATCTGATTCTAGGCTTACCTGGGCCCCCTGAACACGTGAAAGTGGATGAAATAACTGATACCACAGCTCAGATCTCCTGGCAAGAAGGCACAGATAATCACAGCCCAGTAACCACTTACACCATACAAGCAAGGACGCCCTTTTCAGTTGGCTGGCAGCGAGTTACAACAGGTAAAATACAATCCTTGTCACAGGCTCTGTTGCAATGTTTTTGACCAAGGACATTATATGCTTAGTTTCCTTTTTCTTCTTTCTTTTTGCTTTTAATAGTCCCAGATGTGATCGATGGGAAAACATTCACAACCACAGTAGTGGATTTAAATCCTTGGGTTGAATATGAATTTCGTGTAGTTGCCAGTAACAAAATAGGAGGTGGAGAACCTAGTTTACCCTCAGAAAAAGTAAGAACTGAAGAGGCAGGTTAGTGGGTTCTTTTATTTGCTTTTAATTCAAGAATCTTGAATATTAACAAAATAAAGCTTTCATATCCTTGGCTCTTTGCAAACAAGCTTGGAAATGACGTTGAACATAAAAGCCTGTAACTAGTTTGTTTGTGATTTTTCCATTTAGCTGTGGGACAGTTTGTGCTGCATTACTGAACATCACAGAAGCATAACATCTAAATACATTTAAACTGTATTTAGTATGCCAAAGCCTGTCAGTTCAGGCAGAGCTGCAGAGTCTGAGGGTGTAAATAGATGGAAAGAGGTTAATTTTGATAGGGTTTTTTCATTCCTAGTGTTTGATCAGTGTACACCTTCCCTGTAATAAGCAGGTGGCTCAGAAGAACACAGCTATTAAAACCCCAGGAGTTTACTTGGAATAGGGCCATTGCCCAATACTTCTGCATAAGTTAACTCTATTATAAAAAATGAAGCAGGCCTGCAGTTTCTAGAAGTTCATAAGCATTAGTGGAATAGTCTGTGAGCTAGTGAGGTTCCTTGAGTGCTCAGTAAAGCACTGGCCTGCCTGGTGGTGGAGAGCAGCAAGGGAAATGCAGGACAGGGCTGGGGTGTTCCACAACTGCCCACCCTGCCTGCATTTGCAGCAGCACTGCAAG
This sequence comes from Agapornis roseicollis, assembly GCA_002631895.1. Taxonomy (NCBI): domain Eukaryota; kingdom Metazoa; phylum Chordata; class Aves; order Psittaciformes; family Psittacidae; genus Agapornis; species Agapornis roseicollis. Next base: position 40,614 of record NDXB01005313.1, read on the forward strand.
TACCACCAGGTTAACATTGTATGATATCATGTCTTGTACTGACACTGTGTAGACAGCTATATGTTTCCTTTTCACAGCTCCTGAAGTTCCCCCCTCGGAAGTCAGTGGGGGAGGAGGCAGCAGGTCTGAACTGGTCATAACATGGGATGTAAGTTAAGTTTTCTGGCAAGCAAGTTCCTTCAGAGAATAGTTGTTTTCATTTGAACTCTTAAACAATGAGTTTCCCTGGCTCCAGCAGCTTCCCAGCTAGGATATATATGTGCTCAGTAACATTCTGTACTGTGAGCTATGTGCGTTCGCCTTCCCTCTCTCATGTGTTAGTGTGCTAGGTGGCAATCAGTAGGGAATTCAGTTAGTTTGAGATTGTTCTCAAACAAATGTTAATGCTAAAAGGGGGCAGGAGGGTGGGAAGAAAAAGGGGTATTGCTCAAAGGCTGAGCTGCAGAATTACACTTTTGAGTGCAAATGTGCAGTTCTTGCTTTCTTACCATTAACTCTGGATGTATGTGTCAGCCAATACAAGCAGATAGTACTTTATATTATGTATCCCTGTCTTAATGAGTTAAAGAACTGTTAAGTGTTCTGTTACTAACATTGACTACTCTGGGGGGCTATCTATCCAGTCTTTATCACATCAGAGGAAATTATAAACCGCTATGTAAAGGAATCTGTAAGAGTTGACTCAGGAATTATTCATTTTTTAAGAACTATGGATTGTGAAATTGAAAAAAACCCCAAACTGTAGTTACTGAAGAGTGTCTTAAACCAGGCTGCTTAGTGGAAAACAAGGAATATATACCTGAAAGTCATTCTCTTACTGAAATGCAAACCTTAAACTAGGTTCAAAGGAACACATTTTGTTCTGCTGTATCATAGCTAATTTGCTGATGGGCAAGATCCCAAATGCAGTACCAGGATCTGGTTACTATCATGTATGTTTGCCTGTCAGTACTTTCTTTCTGCCAAGCATGTTCAGTGCTGGACGTTGTATCACAGATTTAATGTCCTCTGCTGCTTTTCTCACAGCCCATCCCTGAAGAGTTACAAAATGGAGAAGGATTTGGCTATGTTGTTGCCTTCCGCCCCTTTGGCACCACAACATGGATACAGACTGTGGTCACCTCTCCTGACACACCAAGATATGTCTTTAGGAATGAAAGCATCCTGCCATTTTCACCATATGAAGTCAAAGTTGGTGTCTATAACAATAAAGGAGAAGGGCCATTTAGTTCAGTAACCACTGTTTTTTCAGCTGAAGAAGGTATGTGGATTATCTCCAGATTATTGAGTTACCTCCAGGTATTTAATCTGAGATGTTTCATCAGAGAATCCAGCAACAGTTAATAGAAATGAGATCAGTTTGAATACAGATATGTTTATTTCCACAGTCACCAGTGCTGCTGATCACCTCTCATTTATTGATTTCTGAATACAGAGCCTAGCATAGCACCCTCCGGTGTATCTGCGACCAGTCTGTCATCCTCAGTCATTGAGGTTTCCTGGACAGCCATTCCTTGGAAGATGAGTAGTGGAAGGTTACTTGGCTATGAGGTAAGCTCATTTAAAACACACTCCCATTTCTAAAGGAGCCAGAAGGGTCGTGCAGGCTGCAGGGCAGCAACACACATTTATAATAGATTAACAGATATCCTGCTTCCTTACTGCTCCACCTACACCCAGAATGAAGATACTTTCTTCCAAGTATCTTTGAAACCGAAGAACACAGAATGAAATTGTGTTCTGCTTTCTGTGCCGATAGCCATGTGTCTGTCTAAGTATTTTCAAACTGACATTCTTTCAGAATTACATTTACTTCCAAAGAAACTGTTTTGTCAGGTACAGGTTTCTGTTTCAAAACAGTTTTAATGTGTTTACTTTTTAAGATAAAGTAATGGTTTTCCTCCTGTCACTGTTTAATTCAAGCAGCATCTAATATATCAGTTTCCTTTTTCCTACCGTCACACTGAAAGAGCAGCAAATGTGGGAAGCAGATGGATAAGAATTTATTTTTTTACACAGTAAACATTTCTGAACTTTGAATGTATTTCTGCCTTTTTCAGCTGAGAAAAAATGCACACAAAGGAGTCAAATGCAGTGCTGTGGATGAATGGTCCACTTGATGCACAATTTTACATGGTTTTGGTTTATATCTACTAGGTTAGGTACTGGAATAATGGTGAAAAAGAAGAATCTTCAAACAGAGTAAAAGCTGCAGGGAATGAGACATCAGTAAGAATAACAGGTTTGAAGAGCAATTTACCGTACTACACAGCTGTCCGTGCTTACAACAGTGCTGGAGCAGGTCCCTTCAGTGCCACAGTAAATGCTACCACAAAAAAGACACGTAAGTATCTTGAATTTCAAGTGCAGAGAGACATAAAGGTATGTGTTAGCACTTGCTTGGAGATGAAAAATCATGAGAATCACAGCACATGTAAGTGACCTAAGTTTTCATACAGACTAGAGGAGGTAGTTACAAAATTGAATCGAGCACAGGTCTTCTATTTTCTACCCTCCGTGACTTGACTTAAGCAGGATGGGTAAGTAAAACTCAACAGTGCCAGTTGAGCTGGGAGCTGAAATAAGATCCAGAATTTCTGCATTGACCCGTCATTGCTCGTGTAGTGACTAAAAGAATTTTAAAAGAAAACAATTATGTTACATGGAAGGAAAAGAACCAGACTTCCGGAATTTTTCAGGGGTTTTTAACATATTTGTAAGCTCTCCAGTGCATGGTCTTTGAAATTCAGTCCTTCACGTCCACTGTTTCCTCTGGAAAGTTCGGCCACAGAACAGATTGTCAAAGGCTACACTAATTTTTCCACAAATGGAAATATTTTCAGTATGCTGTTGTATTGTAATACAGCTCTGAACCAGGGTCATCAATCTTGAAGTATTTCTGTCAGGCTCACAAGAGCCTACAATTAAATCTGTCTGAAAGGTCAAATTCCTTGGAATAGTCATTAAAATCCTTCTACCAAAGTAGTTACATTCTCAGCTATTTGATCAGATATTATTATATGCAAAACAAAATATCATTCTGTCACAAAGGACTAAATGAACTCAGATTAACTTATATTATCTAGAGTTTTTATATATATAAAATATATATAGAGAGAGAGGAGGGATGTAGATATATAGGTATATCCAGATATCTATAATTGTATCTATCTATATAAATTCATATATCTATATAGATATAGATCTATATCTCTAGATATCTATATCGAGAGTTTATAAAGATATATATGAATATATCTATATATACATCAACTCTAGATAACGTAAATTAATCTGAGTTAAATCTATATAGAGAGTTTATATATATAAACTCTAGACATATATATAGATTTTTCTATATGATAACATTACATATGCTTATATAAGATAACAAATATTCTGTCACTAAGGACTGTATGAACTCAGATAAATTTACATTATCTAGAACTGATATATATATAAAACCTCAAATATATATATGGATATCTCTAGATAATCTATATAAGTATGGATATCTAGATACAGATATGTATATATA
>NDXB01005314.1:0-60127 GCA_002631895.1 Agapornis roseicollis
AGTAATTGTGGTGGGTGACTCCCTTCTGAGGGGAACAGAAGGGCCCATTTGTTGACCAGATCTATCCCACAGGGAGGTCTGCTGCCCACCTGGGGCTCAGGTTAGAGATGGTAAAAGGGAACTCTCTGATCTGGTGCACCCCTCTGACTGCATCTGCTGCTGGGTTTTCAGGTTGGCAGTGATGAAATGATTACAAGGGGTGCAAGGGCAATGAAGAGAGACTTCAGGGCCCTGGGGCAGCTGGTGAGAGGGTCTGGAGCACAAGTGGTGTTTGCCTCCATACCTGTTATGAGCAAGGATGAAGGGATAAATAGGAAGAGTGTGTGGATTGACGTATGGCTACGTGACTGGTGCCGAAGGCAGGGTTTTGGCTTTTTCAATCATGGGCTGCTATATGAGACACCTGGTTTGCTGGTGGCAGGTGGGATACAGCAGTCCCAGAGGGGGAAAAGGGCTTTGGGGCAGGAGTTAGCAGGGCTCATTGACAGGGCTTTAAACTAGATATGAAGGGGGAAGGGGAGATAACTGGGCCTGTTAGGGACAAGCCCAAGAGAAACATGCTGGGGCTTGCAGGATGGTGGACTAGGGATGACTCACAAGCTATTGTTTCATTTGAGGGATTGGATGGTTGTTTAGACCCTGTCCCGCAGTGGAAAAAGGGCACTAGGGCAAGAGTGAGCAGAGCTGACTCACAGAGCTTTAGGTTAGATTCCAAGTGGGAGAGGGCTGTAGCTGGGTTTGAACTAGTGGGGTGTTGTTCTAGTATTAATGTAGACCAGAAGGCCTCCCGCCTCCCGAGGGTGCCATTAGCGTGCTCTGCTCGCTCCCTGAAATGCCTGTACACCAATGCACGCAGCACAGGGAATAAACAGGAGGAGTTAGAAGTCTGTGTGCAGTCTAAAGGTTATGAACTGGTGGCAATTATAGAGACATGGTGGGACAGCTCACATGACTGGAATGTGGTTATGGATGGCTATGTCCATAGGGAGGCAATTAGGACAGCTAAGGCCTCCTTGGAACTTAATCTTGCGAGTCGGGTTAAGGATAATAGAAAAGGCTTCTTCAAATACATAGCGGGTAAAACTAACACAAGAGGTAATATAGGCCCACTGCTGAACGAGATAGGATGATGGAGCTTGGTTCTTTTCAGTGATGTCCAGTGATAGGGCAAGGGGCAATGGGCGTAAACTGGAGCATAGGAGGTTCCATATGAACATCAGGAGAAACTTCTTTACTGTAAGAGTGCCAGAGCACTGGAACAGGTTGCCCAGGCAGGTTGTGGAGTCTCCTACGTTGGAGATATTCAGGGCCCGCCTGGACAAGTTCCTGTGTGATGTAATTTAGGTTACCCTGCTGTCACAGGGGGGTTCGACTCGATGATCTTTCAAGGTCCCTTCCAACCCTTAGGATTCTGTGATTCTGTGAAAACCTGCTTTTAAGTTCCGCGTGACTGGAATGATTAGTTCATGCAAAGTTAAACTTTCACATGTAATTAAATAGGTTTTATAAATTGTTTCAAAACAATGGGAACAAGTTGGTATGTTGTATTTTGAATTAATGAAATTTCACTAGAGGAGATGAGATAGCATAGTAAATAGAGCAAGGCTTCTGTTGCACAAACAGAACACTGTGAGCACTGAGGCGAGTTTGTTACTGACATACATTACCTTATTCTGTGGAGATACTGTAATGTGATTATTCTCCTGCAGGCCATCACAAGTTGTCACTTCTGGTTGCTGTTGGCTTGTATTTGCTGTGGGGCCATACACTGCTGTTTGCAAAGTCACAAGTTGTGGTTTACTGCCTGGAAATGTATGTCATTCCTGCACATGAATTGATTGAGGAGTAAATTTAAGGCTATTGTAACTCTTTCTTTATGCCTGGAAAAAATAATTTTCTGCAAAATATGACATCATAATTCTGAATACCGAGTAAAACTTTGCCGAGTTCTTTATAGCCTGAGTAATTCAAATGACTTAACTAAGGAGAACAGTCATTTCAGTCTGAGGCTATTTTTGCTTTTACATGGCAAGTTATTTAAATCTATTAATTTTCAGTGCTGACCTGTTATAAGCTATTCTAGTTAAAAAAAAAAAATGTGCAGGGTGGTAGAAGTGGAGAAAGAGGCATAAAGTGTATTGGAAAACTACCAAATGTCCCCTGCAAATGGACCCTATTCAGAATCAGTAAGCGTATGATGAGTGAAGTGGTTTTGAATATCGCCTTTAGATTCCATGCTGTTACAAGGCCAGCCCTGAACATGGCAACTCTTATTTCCACACACAGTACCTCTTCACTCTCAATTTAACCCAAAAATCTGATGAACCCATTACTCCATACTTGATTTCATGGAACAAGGAGTAGATATAGTTACAAATGATCAATCACAAGCCGTGAACCAAAGCAGCAAGGCATTAACAATTCACACCATTTCGGTCCACTTGCTCAAGCAGAAGATGTGCCAGCATATTTAATGCACAGCTACTTCGTTCACTTCGTTCAGTTCAAGGAAAGACATGATTCATGCTCATTTTAGGAACTGAGGAGACTTCATAGGTTTTCATGCCTCCTAACCACTGAGTGAGTTTGCACTTCTAAACAAAATAACCAGGTGTTCAGTAAAGGTCACAGAGATAGATAAGTTTTTAAATTATATTTTGCTCAGGTTAAAAGTAAACGGAAAGATGACCTGGGAAACAATTCCCATAATAAAGCCAAGTTGTGTTCTACAAATTTGTATTGTACAATCAACATCTTGTTCAGCAGTATTGTAACACTGTAGACCCCACAGGCATATGCCGTCAATTTAATGGGATCACTGAAAAAGCAAAACAGCTGTGAAAGATTGCTTTAAGTACAGCAATCGTGTACTTGTCATTCTGTTCAATGGTGGAAAAATCCAAATTCGGGTAGGCATCAGTATTTAAGAAAATGACTGCTAAAGCATCTCTCATAAGTACCTTAGGGACAATAGGATTTGACATATAGCATGTAAACAAAAGTACACAGCAGCTGTTAGATGAGTTTTTGTTTGAGTAAAAGCACACTGACATAATTTATACAACACAGGAAGATGCATGTTTTCCATCATTCAGTTTCCCTTTATAAACCACAATTTTGGATAGCACATGCCAGTTCCCCTGGACAAAGAGCTGTGTGATGCTTGCTAAAAATAGGAAACACTGAAGTATGGTGTATGCTAGCACGGTCTCATGCCCTCTGTATAACATATATACAGTGCTCTGTATACGGTGAAAGTACCTTCAGGAAAAGCCTTGTCCTGGGGAAATGTAAAAAGAATTTCTAATATTAGAGATATTTATTTTTCCCCTAGAGGAAAAAAATTGTGAATTTTTTCTTGTAATTCTGATACTGTTATTTATTTAAAAATACTTTTTTTTTTTCAATTTTGTAGATTATTTGCTAAGAGAAATTGATGTAGAATTATATTGATGTTTATGCTCCAGTCATGCAATGAATTTAAGTAAGAAGAAAGTTAACACATTGAATTCTGAGGGATTCAGTTGTATTTCTTGGCCGTTCTCTTGTGGTGATTGCAAATTGCCAGAGGGTGATTTTCCCATTCCTTTACAAATGTTCTGCCTACCTTTTGTGGATATCCTACTGGGCTTTGGATTTCATGCTTTCTGTCACTCCATTTGATCAACACTGCACTCATCATTTTCACCAAGTTTTATGCAAGACAAAGAAAAAAACCAGGTTTTTGTCTCCTGTTTGCCACAGTGGCTTTGTGCCATTATCTCCATCAATTCAATATCTCTGGGTTTTGTTTCAGGGAAAATTTCTCATCTCTGTTCTTCAGAGAAGTGAAGAATTACCCTGTAAACCAATTATTTTATTCAAGGAAGTTCAATGTTTGTCATGTGATATGAAGTAAAAAAATCAGTGGGGGAAAGAATAAAAGCACTGAAGGTATAGTTATACTGCTCATCTGAGCAAAAATCCTCAGGTACTCTTCTTGTATCCAGGGCTCACTTTCTAGCAGCTACAACTGCTGCAATGGGATAAAATTATTCTATTAAAAAGTAAAAAATGCAGATGGATTCTGATGCAGTATTTTAGATTCTGCATAAAAAATCTGAAGGGATTGTCTGTCATTTGAAATATTTTCCATAGCTTCAGACTGCCTTCTTTTGCTCAGCTTCCCTTGACAGGAATCTTCCTTCCTTTAAAATTTATTTCACTTTCTGATCAAGTACTCATTTGTCATCCCTCCCTCTCAGGAATCCCATGAATACCTCACAATAAAATCTCTAACCTTCAGAGAGACATACATCGCAATGAGTCATTCCTAAACCTTACTAGTTAGCTCATACATTTTCTTTCCAGGGGTTAGTCAGTGTCTTCTTTTCCTATGCTCAACACATTGTTAATTACCTTCTTAGTCGTGCTTCATAGTTCAACATTTGTAATGCTTGCTCTGCTATAATGTTGAATGGACTATGCAATGCTTGACAAAAGAAGACTATAGATTCTTTTCACCTTGCTTTATAGACTGTGGTCTGTATAAAGCCGTAATATCAAAGCACACTTCTAAAGTTGGGAGATATTTTATGAAGTTATTACTGATACTCTTAGTTTTCAAAAGGGGATTAGTTCTGACTGTTGTGGTTTAAACCCAGAAACCACGCAGCTGTTTGCTCACTTGCCTCCCTTCCTCCCCTCAGCTCCTCGAGGGATGAGAGGAGAATCGAAAGAATCTAACCCCCACGGGTTGAGATAAGAACAGTCCAGCATGACACAAACCACTACCTCTACCACCAATAGTAATAATGATGATAAGGGAAACAAGAAAGGAAAAGAATACAACCACTCACCACCCACCAACTTATACCCAACCCGACTGAGCAGTGATCTAGCCCTTCCGGGTAACTGTCCCCAGTTTGTATAGTAGGCATGATGTGCTGCGGTATGGAATACCTCTTTGTCTAGTTTGAGTCAAGTGTCCTGTCTCTGCTTCCTCCTGGCTTCCACTCCCCCCTGGTAGAGCATAAAAGACTCAGAAACTCCTTGGTCGGAGTAAGCATTACTAAACAGCAACTAACAACATCAGTGTTATCAGCTCTGTTCCCAGGCTGAAAGTCAAAAACACAGCACTGCACCAGCTAAGGAGAAAAATGACTGCTACTGCTGAACATGACACTGACTAATACCTTCTTTGTTTTAGGTAAGTCACCAAAAGTCTGGAAGCAGCTAGCTATTCAGTGAAAATTCTTGCATTCCTACATCAGTTCCAAATGCAAACAACATAAACATACCTAAACTAGGAATAATTTTTGAGCAACTGTGTTTTTTGCTTTCTTTCTTTTATCTGGAGTGCTAAGGATGTCTTCTGGAATCACCAGACAGGTGCCCAGAGCAATAAACTTATAGAATATTCCAGTAAAATTATTTCCTTCTGAAATTAAAGCCTTGCTGTTCTACTTTTTTTTCCTTTCCCTTTCTAAGGACACAGGGTTTCATACTTCAGAGAATGCTAAGTAACTTAATACCACTGATTTCTAGTCCTTTTTATGTTGAGGACACCAGAACTGCACACAATGCTCCAGGTGAGGTCTCCCAAGAGCAGAGTAGAGGGGCAGGATCACCTCCTTGGACCTGCTGGTCACGCTTCTTTGGATGCAGCCCAGGATATGGTTGCTTTCTGGGCTGCNAGGGGCAGGATCCTTGGACCTGCTGGTCACGCTTCTTTGGATGCAGCCCAGGATATGGTTGCTTTCTGGGCTGCAAGCGCACACTGCAGTCGGCTCATGTTCACGTTCTCATCGACCATCACCCCTGAGTCCTTCTCTGTAGGGCTGCTCTGAATCTCCTCTTTGCCCAACCTGTAGCTGTGCCTGGGATTGCTCCGACCCAGGTGTAGGACCTTGCACTTGGCATGGTTGAGCTTCATGAGGTTGGCATCAGCCCACCTCACAAGCGTGTCAAAGTCCCTCTGGATGGCATTCCTTCCCTACAGCATGTCCACCGAGCCTGTCCTGGGTTCAGCAATAGCAGTCAATTTTTCTCCTCCTTAGTAGCTGGTGCAGCTGTGTTTTGACTCAACTTGGGAACAAAACTGATAACAGGGTTGTTTTTAGTTACTGCTCGAATGTTTTGTTCTGACCAAGGACTTTGTGAGCCTCATGCTCTGCCAGGGAGGAGGGGAGGCCGGGAGGAAGCAGGGACAGGACACCTGACCCAAGCTAGCCAAAGAGGTATTCCATACCATAGCACGTCATGCCCAGGAGGTAACTGGGAGTTATCCGGGAGGGCGAGTTCTCCCTGGGGTGTTGGTTGGAGGTATTCAGTTGGTGCTGGTGGGGTGTTGTGAGTTCTCTGTCGGTGGCTGGTGAGATGCTGTATTCTCTTCCCTTGTTATTTCCTTTATCGTTATTATTATTGGTGGTAGCAGCAGTGATTTGTGTTACACCTTAGTTACTGAACTGTTCTTATCTCAACCTGTGGAAGTTGCATTCTTTTGATTCTCCTCCCCATCCCTCTGGAATCAGGGGAGGGCAAGAAAGGGGGGTTGAGTGAGTGAACGAGCTGTGTGGCTGGGTTTAAAACACGACAGGACCACACAGCTTGGTGTCATCGGCAAATTTGCTGAGGGCGCACTCAATCCCACTGTCCATGGCAGAGACAAAGATATTGAAACAGGACCGGTCCCAACACCGATCCCTGAGGGACACCACTTGTCACTGGCCTCCAGCCAGACACTGAGCCATTGACCACAACTCTTTGCGTGTGGCCATCCAGCCAGTTCTTTATCCACCGAGTGCTCCACCTATCAAATTGATGTCTCTCCAATTTAGAGACAAGGATGTCATGTGTGACAGTGTTGAACGCTTTGCACAAGTCCAGGTAGATGACATCAACTGCTCTACCCCGTCCATCAGTTCTGTAACACCATCGTAGAAGGCCACCAAATTGGTCAGGCAGAATTTCCCCCTAGTGAAGCCATGCTGGCTGCCACCAAGCACCTCGTTGTTTTTCATGTGCCTTAGCATGCCTTCCAGGAGAATCTGCTCCAAGATTTTGCCAGGCACAGAGGTGAGACTGACTGGTCTGTAGTTCCCCGGGTCATCCATTTTCCCCTTCTTGAAAATGGGGGTTATATTTCCCTTTTTCCAGTCTTCGGGAACTTTACCTGATTGCCATGATCTCTCAAATAGGATGAACACTGGCTTAGCAACTTCACTCACCAGCTCTTTCAGGACCTGCGGATGGATTTCATTAGGTCCCATGGACTTGTGCATGTTCAGATTCTTAAGATGGTCTCGAACCAGATCCTCTCCTATAGTGGGCCCAAGGTCTTCATTCTCACAGTCGCTGCGTCTGCCTTCCAAGACTTGGGTGATGCAGTCAGAGCCTTTCCTGTTGAAGACTGAGGCAAAGAAGTCGTTCAGAACCTCAGCCTTCTCCAAATCCTTCCTAGTCAGTTCACCCGATCGCTTCCAGAGGGGGCCTAATTGTTCCTGGTCTGTCTTTTATTTGCAATGTTCCCTTCTTGTTATCCTTAACATCCCTAGCTAAGTTTAATTCTAACTGGGCCTTAGCTTTCCTAACCTGCTCCCTAGCTATCCAGACAACCTCCCTGTATTCATCCCAGACTGCCTGTCCTTGCTTCCACCTTTTATAAGCCTCTTTCTTCCTTTGAATTTTAAATTCACTCCTGCCAGTGCTCCTAGTCAGATTTAATTCATTACCTGGTCTAATATACTTAATTTTATGTCTACCCCAACGTTGAGGAGTAAGTCCATTTTATTTCTGCTCATGTTCAATTGCATGGCCACATCCTGATAAATTGCATTGTAAAAGCAAATATTTAATGCTTTGTAGTATTTACTGTGGTTTGGAGTCTTTATGACTTTGATGGCATATTTTGAGGAAGTTTTGCAGTACTACTTTTTTAGGATAATAAGTACGAGAAGGTTAATATGCATATTAGTTTTGTTCAGTGAATCTCTGTCAGCCTTATTTTGTAGTCTGGTCTCCCTTTGGATAAGTGGGAATTTCATGACAGGGTTTCAGTCCATTTTCTTTTCTGCAGTCCCTGCAGAACACTGAACCCATGTATGTATCATTTCATGTTTTCTTACATTACTTCTCTTTCTTCCCATTTGTCATTGATAGAAGCTTCTGTGTAACATGTTCTACTTCTGTAGCAAAGAGAAAATGCACATGAGCCAGGCAATTCTAAATTACTTTGGAAGAATCACGTGGTAGGTTTTCATTTAAGAAATTACTTAAGTGGATCTTTTTAACCATGTGGATAGTCCTTTAGATCCAAAGTGTGCTTTAATTTCTCCTTATATTTGTGTATTTTGCTGATCTGAAATTACACTGTCATGTAACTAACACAGAAACATTAGAACTTCAATGGGGTTTAAGTAATTAAATTTCAATGGCTTTGCCACAGCTAATTCAGAACAGGCATTTTATGCTAAGTACATAGGATGCAACTAGGAGCAAGACTATCTGCTGGAGAAGTAAGCATACTGCATGGAAGCTCTCAGGACTGTTTATGTGAGGGTGCATAAAATTACTGACTAGATAATGAGATTATATCACAAACTTGTGGAAGTCAGAAGACTTGGATTTTAACATGATTTTTTTTAAAAGTAATGCCTTTCACAAAAATAAACACATAGTTTTGCTTCACCATGCGCTTAAATCATTCCTAAATATGCTGACTTTAGCAGAGGCCAAACACAGTCTGCCGCATGCTTACCTATTCCTTTAGTTTCGAAGATGGATTTAGCCATATGGCATGTTCTTTCTGTGTTTGTCCAAAAGCCTCCACTCATAAAAGAACTCACATATGAAAGTTTGTTAACTAAGGTGTTAGTTCAGATTCTGTTCTTACAGCTGATTGAGCAGCTATTGAGGCTAAATATTTACCATATCGTAATGGAATTTTTGTGTCCTATCCTGAATAAAATACATCAAGTGTACTTCATCCACTGGTATTTTAGCTGACAAAACCTGTAGTTCTTTGCTAGTATGTACCTAGGAAACCCACCATTTCTATCTATATGGCAAATATAAATCCTTTTTGACCATAGATTGACTAGATTGCAAAATTATGTATATAATTTTATTTGCATAGTTTATAAATGTGCTTTTTATAGTTTATTATTTTGTGTATTTTCTTGTGTATTACTAGTAAAACCAGTGGATTTTTGGTATTTCCCCTTTCTTCCCTTCACTTCCCTTCTCTCCCTTCCTTCAGGTAAAAGTCTGAAATGCTTTTATTTTGTTGTATAAGGCCCATGTACGTTTTACACAAAGATGTCTACAAACTACATGCATCTCAGTAATGTCTAAAGCCACAATAATTATTCCTTATTTATCACACATGGTGACATTGGGTCCTTTTGAGAGTGTTTTACCTTTACAGTGATTTGAAATCTAAGAATAGCATGAAAAAAAATCTTGTTGAGGCCATCACCATGAATCAATTTTATCTATCTTTTTATTTGACCTTTCCTCATTATTAAACAGCTACACTGAGCATTTATATTTGCTAGAAGTTGTTCTTTTTTGGGGTAGTGAGCATGAGAAAGTTATAATAAAATGGCTTACGAGAGTGTTGATTGTTTATGAATGTTGCCATTTGTAATATGTTACCTATGTGTTGGCTCCTCAACAGGAAACTGTACACAGAAACAACATGGATCTTGCAATTTTATCAGGACAATGCAAGTAGGTTTCAGCAAGGTTCGTTCCAACTCATCTGTGATAAATGAGAAGATAAGGCAATCAGTGCACACCATGACACTCTCTGCAGCTTGTTAGGCACACTTCAGAACTATTCAGGTGTGCTCAGGAAGCCTATGAGTCTTTCACAGGGGTGTCTCAATATAAAAACGTCCTTCATGGTGGCCACTAGAAATGCAGGAGTTGCTTTTCCAGGACTTAACCCAGGTCAGATATAAATAATAGATATTAAGATTTAGTTCTGACACTGAGGCTGTGTTAGAAGCTGTATATTTCTTCCCTTCTTTATTTTTTTTTTTCCCTTCTGTATTCTTTTCTTTGCATAGCTCCTCTGCTTGACAGATGCTTGCAAAATTCCATCACACCTTTGTGTGGACCTGTTTGGGTCTTTAAGAGAGAAGCTTTCAGCCTCTCAGGAGCAAAGATTTCTATCCAAGGTGTTCTATTGGCCCTGCACCAACGATTAAAGTCTGCAAACTGTTGCAAACAGGTGAGTTGTCCCACTATTTAACAGTCTGGGTTTTTTTTATTTCATATTCAAATGTATTAATTGCATAAAACCAATGATTGGCACTGTGTCATAAAGAAGTGTGACATATATTGCATAAGCTGCAGTGCCTGTTAGAAAAATTAAATGCTTCTAGAATTGCAAAGCCCACAGTAAAGGAGTTAATTTTGTCTCTCTTTTGATGTGGGAGTCATACAGCTCATTTTTACTTGCTATGCTATGATGTTCCTTGTGTGGAAATTCTGTAAAGCTATAATTTTTCACTGGTTGTTCTGCACATGCAGTTTTTAATGGTCTCATTGATCTTCTCATAAAACTCATTTATTAATTATTTAGTTGGAACAGTTTTTGAATAAATAAGACAATTCTAAGTGGTGCTGCATGACAAAAAATTATATAAATGTATAATATTAAAAACTTTAATATTTTAATAACTACATATGTGCCATTAAATAAATAGACCAGATATGCATTTTAATTTGAAAGAATAGTAGAAAACAGATGCTGAATATGGTGTTGGATAGTTTGTGAGCAATAAGATGATTCATTTTTTATTAATTGGGTTTTACATGTTAGCAAATATAAATAAGAAAACACTGATCTTGTACAGAATAGTTACTTTAGTTCATTTATGTGTGTAAGAATGTGCATATTTTTAAAGGTTACATGAGGACTTTATAAAAACAGTAGACATACAGATTTTCCAGGAGATGTATTATACAGAAATTAAACAACCAGCTAGGAGCCTCAGATTTAAAAATGATCCTGGGCCCCAAAGTTAAGATAGATAAGCTACCGGTCTATGCAGGAAGGAGGGGGAGAGGTGCAAGTAAAGTGTCAGTCACACTGTTTATACAGCACCTCCTGCTGTCAGATCCATACAGAGAAATGAGAATTGACTTTGGAAGGGACTATTCCCGTCTAGAGTTAATGGTGATCAGCAAGAAAAAGTCAAACAAAACCAAAACTAAAACCCAAAGAGCATGTGTGTGTGAGAGAGAAAAACAAGCAGACAACAAAACCTGAACATGTTTCAAAATATTTCTGAGTCAATATAGTGATATAATAAAAGTGAGAAATACCTTTACATTTTTTAATTGATAATTCTTCCTTTTTAAGACTATGCTACCAGTCACAAAAGCTACAGGAATGACATCTATTATTTTTCAGTGCCTTAATATATAATATTTACTCTTTTAGAGAAATGTAAAATACACACATTTTTAGAATGCATAATGGTAATCAGTAGAACAAAACAGACAAGGTGGTTTCTGAATAAAGCTGCAAGTCCAAGTCAGTGAGTACTTTCTGCTTTTCTCTCTAGAGAACACATAAAGGCATTTCAGGAAATTAACTTATGTTAATCATTCCTCTGGTGATTATCCAGCAGTGTTCAGCTGGAAATTGTAAATAACAAGAAAACTATAATAATTTTAGTAGATTTGAAATCTCTTCTGAAGACAAATGGTTCTTCATAATCTTTATAATAATATAACCATGTTGGACATTTTTAACATTTAAGAGTCCAGATTACAAGGACAAATGTCAGTACGGCTATGGCAGTTAATTGTCTATGAAAAATATATGATGAAGGTACTTTAATAAACATTTGAACGGGGTTTAAGTGCTTAAAAGAAAAATTTACAGCACAAGGATGTTAAATTTTTTGTGCAGTTAATGTCCTGAAAGCTTCTGTTATTTTGAATTATATTACTTCAAAGATAAGATAGCTTAAAGTGTCTCTTAATTTTTCCAACCATTTTCTAACTGAAGTCGTGTTAGTACTGAACATAAATGAAATCATTATAATAACTAGGTTATGTTATGCTATAGCTGTAACAATACTTACTACATTCCTACTATACTTCGCTTATGTTGATCTTTTTTCCTAAGTAACTAAATCAAGTTTGTTTTGTAAAGAGCATGTTGTGATATGATACAGATATAAAATTAGGATGCATAATAATAAAGCACCAGGGCATTCAATCAAAATACTATTACTTTGTCCTGTTGTGCTAAGGCCTGACAACATAATGCTATGATGATTGCATAGAGAATTCTTACCAATATACCATCTAGCCATTACTTTACAACATTAAATGTATTTTCTTGATTTCTATTTATCTCAGTGTTATTTTGACATTTGAATTATTTGTATTTATCTTTTCATTTAAATGAAAAGGGAATTTAAGCAAAAGAAAGAAGGAAATTCTTTGAGTATTATTCTGCTAAGCCACTACTGTCTGCCCACTGAAATCAAATAGCACGTAACAGCTAATAATGTGCTAATACATGTGTTTATATAATAACATGCTAATACATGTATTCCTATTAAAATCCATCTAGACTTCGGTTTAAAATCCATGTATTGAATTATAATAATGTATAGTTTCTGGTCAGCACTGTGCACTGGTTGCAGTGTTGTCTTTATACTCTGTTGCTTCTTGCCACAGTGGAAGAAAAGAGTGAAGGAGCTACCACCTCTTTGCGTAGTCTTTGTATCCTTTTAAAGAGGATATTCAGTGTTCATCAAATAGTATTTATTGAGAATAATATAAATGAAGTAAAACAGGGAAAACTGAGGAGTACTTGACTTTGATAAGTGATTTGTCCTTTAAATAAAGGAGAAAGGGAGAAAATATGTATGTATAAATGCTGTATTACAAAAGCCTTCTTTTTGAACTCTTTTTAATTGCAACTACATTTCTGTGTAATGAGCTATAAGGTTAACTAAAATCTTGGCAAACCATGTATTCCCATTTTAATGCCATGAATTCTGGAACTGTAAAATACAGCTTTCTAACAACAGCAGCAACAACAACAAAAAGTAAAATGTAAACAACACTACTGTTAGAATTATAAAATTATTCTGCTATTAATATTTCAGATGTTAGCCTTTTGCCTTGCTATTTTAAACATGCTGTGTTGGTGTCTGTTGGAATCTCTGAGATCCCCAAACATATCTGGAAGTAAAAATCAGTCAGTTATATATATAAAATGTATGTAGTTGGGTGAATGCACATAAAGCATTTTTTAGTCTTTTTGTCAGGCTACTACAGTTTTTATTAAAAATGGTTTTAGATTAAAAAAAAGGCAACACCAAAATGAAGTTGCTTTTAAGTGAGATGTAATGCATAACAGAAATAACTATATATCTGATCGCATGGGATATAGTTAACACATTCAGAGATGGGGGATGTCCATCTCATTAGCATTCTTCATATGTAGTGGTGCTGTCAGTGGGGGTGTTGAAGTAGGAATGCCATTGTGCTGGGTTCCAGTGTTTGGGGACAAACACTGCTGTGGAAGGAACGTGTGAAAAGGCCATAGTACTGACAGTGAATGAGGAAGGCTGTGCTTTCTGTATGCTTCAAGCAGGGAAGCTGTCATTCACAGGCCTAGCACAGCTAAACAGAGGCCAAAAGAGAAGACTCAAATACCTTTTAAAATGATATTAGTGATTTTTAAACATTTTCTTCATTTAGAATTGGAATTTGTTCAAGCTGTTAATCTGTCCTTTATTAAATAAGATGTACATGAACAGGTAAACAGCATATCCCATCATCTCCACAGTAAAGATTTATCATGGAAAATGTATGAGTATTTGAGCATCACAAGTTGTTTAAGGTATATTTAAATGGTTTTGAGCATTTGTTATTTATAAGAGTTTAGCAAAATTTTAATGTGATAGTTAACAAACATAGCCAGTCCAAAGGTTCTGCTTTGTGTGCTTTAATTTTTACTGGAAATATGTTATATGTGGAGATGAGGGGACTGAGCTGGGATGAGAAGTGGCAGAAAATTGTTCTGAATGTTCATTAGCTTGATCTAGCAGAAGTTACAGTAATAGTAATTAATCATTTGAACCACAGCAAACTACATTGCATTAAAGTAATGGAACTAGTACACAAGATACCCACAAGAAAACAAAAGAGAATAAAATTATTGACTGATTCTGTTATTCGCCATTTTGGCTATGGAAACACAAGGTTAAATGTACTATTTCAAAACTGTATATCCAGCAGCTTGGCTGCTGTTACTATTCTAAGCTACATCCGTAAATATCATAATTCATAAGGTTTTCCTCATTTTAGTATGCAGATCCATAAAAATACTGGTTTGGTTTTGATTTTTTGGGTTTTTTTTTCATATGAAATATTACAAATACCAGAACAAAGAAAAAAGAAAGACTCTGTCTTTTATTTACTTGTGTTGCTCCCATGAAATTGCTGACTCAAGTACTGGAAGTTGAATGCATCTGCAATACCCAAATGAAAGCTTTTCTCCATAATTTCTCTTTTTTGTGCTTTAGAAGAAACAGTTGCTGTTATTCAATTGGTTTTCACAGATTTCAGTAATTACATTGTGTAGTAAGTTTCCTAATGACTCTTTGTGGGTTTCTTTCCCCTTACAAATAACATATAAGCTATCTGTTAGGTATAATCAATTTCAGGGATTTTGTCTGGCAGAAACTCACAAAATCAAGTACTTTTAAATCCATATATTTTTCCTATCATTTTTTTATCCGTGCTCACTCAGAGAGTTATCAGAAAACTGTAACAAAGAATCCTTACCGTGCTTATTATGCTGTTTTCAGAAAATAAGATTATGTTGTGGTGAAGTTGGCATAATAATTATTAGCTATTATTTGAAGAAAAGAAAGAAATTCACCAAAATGCTTAACTTGGTTTCCAGGTCAACCCAATCCTGTATTTGTGCTTTTATGATTTCTGTAAGTCTATTCTTAAAATGAGTATCACAGTCTCTGTTCAGTAGCTCCCCCTTTTTTAGACTTGTATATTTGTTTCCTGTTCCTTGCAGCTTCTGCTTTTCTAATTTTATCTGACATTGACTCACACTGGTGAAGAGGTGTTAAGTAACTTTATTTCCTTCTTTATAGGTCACAGAAAAATAGATTTTTCTGTTTGACCTGTGTAAGGACCACTGAAGAAATAATCCCATGTTAAAGTGAACTTTGTGTAGCACAAGATTCCATATGAAAACTGCAATATTTAAGCATAGCTTCTTATTAAAAGAATGTAAAAATAGTGTTTTGATTACTTTAAAATTGAAATAGAAAACTGCCCTCTTGATAGTCTGGATAAGTGATTCTTAGAATGTAGTCTTGTTTATAGATTTAAGTGATGGTTGAAATTTTTCCCACAACTGAGCTGCATTCTAGTTACCAGAAGTATTTTACGAACCTTAAACTTGTGTCTTTTTCTAAGTGTCATGCCTTGAGCAGGCCTAACATCAGTTAAATGAAGTGAAAATTGCATTCTTGTCTTGATAGAGATGAAAATGGATTTCTGGTCATGAAATAGATGTAGTTGTCACTTTTTTAAAAAGGTGTCAGCAGTTTGCTTCAGCAAGTAAGGTGCCAATTCAGTATGACAGTAAACTTGTGATCTGAGCAATCAATAAAATGCTTCAATAACTTCTGCTTCATTACACTTATAATAAGAGGCTATAGATCTGTGGCACATAAAATGTTGATAAAGAGGATATGTAGGGACTTTGTGTGACATTTTGTTTTAGTAATACAGTAAGTGCAATGTTGCCATCTAGAGTTTATGCATAGGTAATTATTCTGAAAGCAAAAGCTCTAGTGAAAAAATAAACACTGATATTTCAAAGCCCTGTTTATTTCCATCCCTTAGTGGCATGTGTGTCTATCTATATGGAATAGTTCAGTTGCCTTGTTACAAAACTGTTCTGGTCAAGAAGCGTAAAATGATTTTTAGTGTATTTTCTGCTTTTTCATTTGGAAATGTGTAAGAACATGATCCCCCTAACCCCCTGAACCAACATTTAAATGCATCTAAGAAACAATTATCATCTAAATAGATTTAGTTGCTACCAGCTACTAACAAAAATTATAACATTACAATGATTTGACACCTGTAATGGGGATAACAGAAGCTTTGTAGTCACAGTGAATTAATGTTGTGATGTTTCACATTCTGACCAAGTGTTCTTTCAGTTGATTTATGTATTATGAGACCATAAATGGCTCCTGCTGATTTTTCATAAACATACATTGCAGGGGAATTGTCTCTGAGCTATTTATCTTGTAAGAAAATTATTTTTATCTGTTAAATAGGTGGTTTTTTTTCTCGTTTTAAAATGAACAACGTCTGATTGGTATGACACATGAAGAGTTTCAGCTATATGCGATATTGCATTTCAAATAAATAAAACTTACTTCAGATCCACAGAGAGTTGTATCTCCCAGGGAAATTATTGGAAATCCTGAATTATCCTGAAATGTATTTTCAAAAGAAGTGTGACCAACAGTCCTGTCTAGCAGCCATGAATGATTATGGACTTGTTGAGTTCAGCAATCTGGCAGGGATTCACTTAGTTAAAATGAATAAATGGTTGAGATTACTGAGAGCAGTATAATTAAAAACCTGGTTATATAATAAAGGTTAATGTGACTATTTGCACAGATACAGCATGTTTATTAGAATGATGACCAATTAGTTCTTTTCCTTTTTATAAGCAGCAAGAATGATATTGCTTCTCGTTTTCCTTCTATGTTGGTCTATAATTTACCAACAGTTTCTCTTTTGAGTGTCAAAGCATTATTGTAACTAGAATTGCTGTAGTACTCGTGCTTGATATTTATGATGAGGTAGCCCTTGTTCTGAAGTAGTTTGCTAACACTGTCCTGTACTTTTTTACCATAATTTAATTGTGATTTCTTTTCTTTTCTGCACAGAGAATATATGAGTGAGAGTAAATAGTGTAAATCTGTCTGAAGTTGTGGGAAGGAGTTAAGTGGATACTTAAAAAAGGCATTTCCTGGATTGTTTTTTCACAATGTTTTAATGAACTTGCATTATTTTTTCCTTCTCCCTCTTTGGAAATGAATGTTTGCTAGAGACATATGGTTCACACTAGAAAAATATGTATTAGTCAAAATATAAAGCACAGATGGGGGATGATTTTCAATTTCAAATTAGAAATTAAGTGACCATTTGGGACTAATGAAGTTTTAATTATAGCAGGGTCCAACACCTTTGCTCAGTGCATTTGCCACTCATATTTGATTAAGCCTCACTGGCTACAAACCAGTTCACCTTTTGAAGATGTGAAGTGCTGAGATGCCTCCTGCATAATCAGGTGAATCTAAATGGGAAAGGGATTCCTTGGTGGTGGCAAGGAGGGAAAAGGGAAAGTAATTCATTACTTTCCATCTTATTACTAGTCTTTTAATTGGATTACCATGAAATGAAATGCTTGGACATATTTGAAAGAAGTGGATCTCTGCACAGAACTATGAATTTGCCTTCTTTGAGTATTTATAATTCATAGAATCAAAAGTCTTCAGATGGCATATAAAGTAATTGTTATCATTTGGATTCAGGTTCCAAGGATTTGTCAGACAAACTATTACATTCCTGTATTTTGTCTGTGTTTATGTGTGAGATTATTTCAGTCCATCTCAGACTACTTTTATTTCTTTAGGGTTTGTGCAAGGTCAAGTTACATAACGTCTGACATGGACTAAAAGTGAATAAATGTTCACTGAATTAGCTCAGTTGACAAAGGGTAGGTTGTTAAGCGAAGAAATTTGAATGTGTGCCTGAGTCTGGGTGCAATAAGCGATTCTCCCATTATAACTAGGCTTACAATAAATTTATGAGTTTTCAACTTTATTCTATTATTCTGAATTTTGAAAGTATTAAATATATCATTTGAGCAGGAGAAAGAGGTCTTCAGTCATATTTCTCATAAATATTCTGTAAACCCATGTAGTTTTACACAGAGATTTAATCTAGACTAGGTTTAGATGTCTCATTTTAGAGTATATAAGAAGACAGCTAAATGTGGATTATCTCCCTTTATGAATATGGGACTATACTTGCAGTAGTATCTTATCTGTTACCTAAATGCAGCTCTGACTTTTTTTTCTTATTCTGAATTAAATGAAATGCTGCACAATTACTAGATATGCACTTTGAGGTAGCTCTTCAGTACTTCAACTAAGATTATTAAAAGTCATTAAAAAAAAAAAAAACCCAAAAAGCTCAATTTAGAACTTTTGGAATATACTGAAAATAAATAATAGCATTTTACAACTTTAAAAGTAATTCCAGAATTGTATTGCTAAAGTCAGTGGAAGTGGGTTTGACAGATTTTCTCTAAATTACTCAACCACCTACAGGTATTATTGCCAAGATTCTTTTGAAATGAGAATAAATTTTATAGAGTTACAACAGCCAAGTGAAAGGGTATGTTTGATAGATTCCCTGAACTGCTTCAACACCCACAGGTATATTATTTGTAAGAAAACAATCATGCAGAGTCTTCAGCTGGTTAGAAAGGCCACGGCATTCCATCTTCACCTGACATCCTAGCTGTTCTCTCAACATCCTGTGCCCCCTGCCTACCACCCACTCCTCCCAAAACAATGCTCACCAAGAGAGTTTTGTGTGAATGGACAAGAATATGAATGTTTTTTAAAAGAATCTGAACAGTATAGAAAAAACATTGTTTGTGGGTGTCAAAAAGGCTTGAGGTGGGAGAAGAAAAGCTGTCTTTACGATTGATTAGTATTCTTCACTTTCTTTCCTAATTAATCAATGTTATTCTTTAATTGTTAGAACCTCTCAAAGGTAATAATTTACTGGCTTAAAAGCTGAACAAAAGACAAAAAAAAACCCAAAAAACATGAAATGGAAGGTTTAATTTTCTTTATTTCTCTCTTTTTTATTTGATTTGCACATGCCACTCTGGTTTGTCTTTTCAATTATTCTGCAGAATCAAGTCCTGAAATATTCAGTGTGGGTTCTTCAAACACATTGCCTAAACTTCACTTATTTAAGTTTTAACATGAGTACCTTAAAAAAAAACATTATGAAGTTGTGTGTTTCTCAAAGATGCTTGTTTCATGTCATGCTTTTATTTCCATTAAAACCTTTTTAATTTATTCCTCTAATGACTTAAGTATTCAAAAAGACCAGATCTGTTTATAATGTGTACGCTAGATTTATTATGTCACACATATGTAGTTTCCTGTACCGTATGCCATAATTTTATTAGAAATTAAAGGCCTACTATTATATACTTTTATATTTGTCCATTTTTTCAAAGGTTTTAAAACTTATTTCCAGTCTTTTTCTTTTAAAATAATCCGTTTCATTTATTATTTTCAATCTTACTGACTTAAATTCAGTATTAAAAAATAAATATTGCTATTTAAAAATAATGCTAATTTGGTTTTATTTTGAACAAATTAGGCATGTAAGCCAAAACTGTCTTCTCAAGTTATGGTGACTTGCAGGTTTCAAGGATGGTAAAATTAATTATTACTAAAATTTCTTCTCTAGCAAACAATGCTAAATCCATCTTTCCCTTTGTCTTGCTGAACTTTTTTTGTCATAACCCTTACACTAAGAAATAGAGGAATACCTTTAACTTTGTACATCTGAAAATACTTGAGTGCTAGACTGCCAAACTGTGCCGACTTAAGCAAGCATTTTCTTAAGAGCATCCAGAACATTAGAGTTCAGTTATCCCTTCTCAGAGTGCTGCAGAGTGCGTTTAGATCTGATTGATGAGCTGCAGTCTTTTGTCTGGAACTCGGGATAAACATCTGTATCCTGGCACCATTCGGGTTTACTCACCAACTTGCATTTCTTTTCCAGCTTGAGCTTCTCTGCAGATGATCTTCTGCATGGGCATACTGCCCTCTTCAAAATTTCAGTATTCCTACCTAGTTCAGAAGCTTGAGAAGTTCATTATCTGACTATGGGTTTTTTTAAGTTTTCTTTAATGAATGGCAGATAATGGGATGTCAGTCCTGTATTTTTTGACATGTTATTTCAACTATCAAAATAAGAATTCTGCTTATTGGACTTCTGAAGAGATCTTGCAGTTTAGACAAAAGGTGGGCAACTATGTGAGACAAGAATGTGTTACAGCCTGTAGCATGTGCTAAAGTGATTACTCACCATTATTGTGAATCTTTTTCTACCATTATAGAAAACAAATCACTTGCCAATATTGCTTATTGTGATTTTTTCCCTGAGCTGTCACAGCTCTGTTTCATATAGTTAAGTCATCTGATTTCTGTGCCATCTATTAAGTTGTCACACTATAGTATCTTGCATAAAATTTAGGTATTTTCACGTAATCTATAGGTAAGCAATTTTTTTCCCAGTTTATGTTCTGGAGTCTTAAAGACATAAGTTGTTCAAAGTACATGAGTATGATATATATATCCAGAATTCTATATGTTGATTGCAAGCCTGAATTGGCCTCTTATTCAAAGTTACCAACTATATATTGTTCCAGAAGCAAACTTTCTTCTTAGCACAGCCTAATGTGTCAAAGAACTTCAGAAGATGAGTGAAAGAACTTCAGCTTGCGTGCCCACTGGGACAGACCCAAATATACACCTCTTCCTGTGGCAGAATAGTTTCCTGTTAGCTATTTCTCTGTTATGCCTATGTCACATCTCCACAGGATTGTTTGTAGCCGAGTCCTGGTGATGCCAGCCAGGAGGAAGGGTGAATTTTGTCAGTTACCAGAATTCTGGCAGTGCTTGTTTGTCCAAGTAGCCTAAAATACAGGTGTTTTGTAAGTAACATGGATGTACTGAGTAAGACCAAAAGCATGCCATGTTTTACCCTGGTTCCCAGACTGAGCTCTTAACGATAGTTTAACGAGGGCACCTATGTTCTAGCAAATTATGTACCTCCACGTTTTTCCATTAGGTTACTTGCAGTCCATTATCACTACTAATCCTGGCATCTCTGGTGTCAGAGTGGAGAAGACTATGATAAAGGAAGAAATGGTATGTGAAGAAGAGAACTGTTTTTTCCTAAGTGCAAAAACTTATTATTGTGTAAAATTTTAGTTTCAATGTATTAATTGAATTGATACTTCTGAGGTTGGTGAATGGGGGAAAAAACACAGGGGGAAGCTAGTGAAAATGGACAGGACAAGGGGTAATGGGTTCAAACTTAAACAGAAGAGGTTTAGATTGGATCTAAGGAAGAAATTCTTTCCTGTTAGGGTGGTGAGATGCTGGAATGGATTGACCAGGGAGGTTGTGAGTGCTCCATCCCTGGCAGTGTTCAAGACCAGGTTGGATGAAGCCTTGGGTGTCATGGTTTAGTGTGAGGTGTCCCTGCTTATGGCAGGGGGGCTTGGAACTGGATGATCTTGAGGTCCTTTCCAACCCCAACTAGTCTATGATTCCTGTTGACTGTTTTAACGATTAATAAGCAATTCAGACAACCATTTTAAAGTGTAAATTCTTTATGGAATCATTTACACTAGATCAATGGAAGCACCTACTTTGCATCTGTTTTAATGCATGTGATTATCCATCCTAGAAATGAGTTGAAAAGCTTAGATGGAAATTAAATTTTAGAAGTTGATTGAAGATAGCTCAGTTTTGAAGCCTGGTTTTATGTGTAGTTTGGATTATAAATGTAATTGTCTTATAGCATTGTGGTATTTGTTCTCATATGAAAAATCACAGGTGAAAATATATGGTAATCTATGTTACTACATGGAAACAGTTGTCCAGATATAAAAGAACTAACTTTACCTAGTTACAGAATCATCAATATAAGTCAATGTGCTGGAAAATGCAAAATATTACATTGATTCTGTCTACTGAAACTGCCCCAGAAAAGGATGATGTTTCTGCTCATTCTCTTCCCATTGTTTTGAACTCCCTCTCAGCTTACTGAGAAAGTCAAGTAAGCCTTGTACTGACCAGCTGTATGAAAGCAGCAGATTCTTTTGAAAACTTGTCGAAATGTGCTGATCGAGAGACTGAGTTGCTGACAAGGTAACAGTCAACTGTGAATTACTGAAGAATCTTTTTAAAGAGTGCAGCAATGGAATCCTACCGGTAAGACTAAGTGCCTTAAATTTAGTAGCGTAGTTTGGTTAAGCATGTATATCGCGAATTTTCTAAATTGTGTCTGTATTTATAACACTGAAAAGTAGGACATTTACTCATTTTTCTTATTTGAATTAAATTTTGAAGTTATAATACATGAAAGTGATTGATCAGAAAAAGAAAAGGACTGTATGATCTGCTTCCCTCAGTCTTTAATGACATCCGGAAGAAAAGATATTCTTGAAGACCTGCTATAACTCTTCACTCTTTAAAAGGTAAAAACCTTGATCTAAGGACTGTTTTTTTAGGTTATGTGAAAGGAGAACAACTGAGCTTATCTCAGTAGAACCTTAAAGAATTTGGATAGTTCACAAAAAATATATTTAAACCTGCAGTAACTTAGTTTTGTACCACCAAGATTGAATATAGCACAGACTTTTCTGGAAACAAGTTTTGTTTAGACAACCAATTCTGTGGAATGCTTTATAGCTTATCATGTATTTCCCAAGATCCAGAAAATACAATTACAAAGTCTGTAAAACAAGGGAACAGGCCATCAGTGTTGCTGCTAGTTGAGATAGCTAGCAAATGCCTTTTTTGACAGCTGAGAAATGTGAATTTGTCTTCCAAATAACTGCGAGGAAATAAAAAGTGGGATCACTATTGTACATATGTGCCAGAGGTCCATATGAAATTTCCAGATTGAAAAAACTGTAGAACTGAAGAGGACTATAATCTCAGTCAGCCTTGTGCTACAACCAGGGGCCATATCATGCAATACTTACACTTAGATCAAATTCCATCTCAAAAAAGTAATTGAGGTTTCTACTCTGTTTTGCCATAAAGCAGCTGTTTGAGGGCTTCACTGCTCCAATTATTAGCTTTCCTCTTTTTTCCATTCTGAAATTATTTATGTCTCTTTAAAATCTTTATATCTGTTTGCTGGACTAAACCAAATCCTTCTTGCTTCCTCTTGTGTGAGATGCTCTTCATTCCTCTAAGCATGATAGGAATCCTTATCTGTACCTGTTGTGCTTCTTACTAGAACATAATAAAAAGTTGCACCTTATCTCAAGTAGTTTCAAGGGGCTTTAGGGTGCTTTCTCATTTCATGGATTTTTTTTTTCCTCTATAGTTACTGTTCTCTATTCATCTGATGACCTCTTTGTCATAAGAAAATTTATTAAAAACATTTGTTATTGCATATTTGAGTACACATGGCAGTTGATTCTAAATTCTAAAATCAAGGTTATTTTATTGTCCTCAATGCACTGAGTATCTTGATTTTTACTTGTGGGTCAGTGTTCTATTTCACTGAAGTACTGCATTGCTGCATTTATTCTCTTGCATTTTCTGAAAAACTTTTTCAGAATCTTTTTCAGATTTACATTAGACATAAAAGTGTTCATAATGCAAATAAGTACAATTTTTCTGATAAATATGGTATGCAGAACTGGGCACACAATTAAAGACAGGAAACTGGTTCAAATTGAAAAGAGATTCTTCCGGGTCTTGCCTATGAATGGAAACAGACTCCAACTATGAAGTCCCACCACAAATAGCAAAGCAGCTTCTCAAGCCTCTGGTTAGGAAGATGCCATCTAAAAAAGCTTCTAGCTCCCTTTTAGGCAACTCCTTTGTGAGAAGTTTTGTCATACAATCAGTCTTCATCAGGTATTCTGTTGCTTAGTTACCACCAGTCCCTTAAGCAGATTGGTTCTCTTGGGTTGTACTCAACACTTTGTGCAGGTGAAGAGCTTGGACAATACACAGTAAATTAGATGCCCTGAATTTTTTCAGTGGAAAAGCTCTGGAAAAGCTGTATGTTGAAATGTTAAATCTCGGATTTGTTAGACCATTTGCCCAACAGATGTTACTATATTTAGTATCAATTTTGTCTCCCTTTCCCCCCCCTTTTCTCTGTGTTTTCTTTAAATAAAACTATATGTTTCTTCTGTCACATGAACTAAAATTTAGTTTTGAAGATTACTGCAAATGTCACTGAACAATGGACATTACATGCAGGAAAAGAACCTGATGTCAGGAAACATAACAATCAAGGGACTGTTTTCTGATGGAAATAACATTTACATTGATTCTAAATTATGTTTTTTTCTTGTGGGAAACTTGCCATCTATTAAGGAAAGGTACAAATAAGGATGATTCCAGCCTTATTTAATTTTTTAAAAAGAAAAATTCACAATTTATATAAAACACAGATTTTTAAAAAAGAATTGCTTCTGTTGATCACACAAAAATATATTATTGCTGTGCTTAGTTTGTAAAATACAGCAGTATCTTTTAAAGAGAGAAAGCTTAAAAGCACATACAATTTTAAAACTGCAAATTCACATTTCTTTTACAGTTAACATCATATAATTGAATTTTACAACATACATTTTCTGCCTGGATGAGTTAGATGTAGCTCTTTCTCAGAAAAGTTCAGGGGGTGCACACTTTTTATCAGCATTGTTTGACTTATCCTCAAAGGAAAAAATAACACTATGCATCATGAAAATACAGGCAAGTATCAGGCTTCTGTTCAGCCCTATATATTGGACCAGTCTTATAACTTCTCTTTGAATGCCAGTCATAGGATGCAGATACCATGCAATAATCCATATATTTCCAGGGCTGGCATCTGGCTGCTCTGTAGATTCCTGAGGCAGTTCTGTTAGCACTGTGGAGATGCCTCCAGCTCTACCATGTGATTAAGTTGCAGATGGAGTACTTGCACAATGCACTTTTCTTTTTCCTATGTTAATCATATTAGGCAGTCTGATCTTTCTTTGTGAGCTAGGATATTTGTACATGCTTTAGAAGCAGCGATTTGCCTCTTTATAAAATGCATTAAAGAACCTCAGGTTTTTAGAGGAAATCTTCATGTCCTTCCTGACAGTGCTGCAAGGTATTACAGGAAGCCTTTCCAAAGCCTTATATCTGACTGCTAGGTTTTTTAATTCAGTACTACATAAATCTCTTTTGAATGCTTGTTTATCAAAAGAAATCTCCTAATTTTAAATACTGGTTGAGACAAAATAAGTGGTGAATTTAAGACAAATATTGAGCAAGTACCTGATGTGGGATGCCTCTATTAACTGATCTTAAAGCCCTGAAAAAACAAATTACTTGGGATAAATAGCATGATTTCTGAATTAAAAAAAATTATGAAGTGCTGGTTTTATACAAATGTCTCAGATACTTATGATATAAAATGGAATTATTTCAGATTGTCAAAATGTTGATATTTATAACTTCCGTATCATGAAATGATATGAATTCATATATACAGCATGTCCTGAAGTCTGGGAGATTTAGATTGAAGTATGGCTTATGCTTAACT
This sequence comes from Agapornis roseicollis, assembly GCA_002631895.1. Taxonomy (NCBI): domain Eukaryota; kingdom Metazoa; phylum Chordata; class Aves; order Psittaciformes; family Psittacidae; genus Agapornis; species Agapornis roseicollis. Next base: position 25,447 of record NDXB01005314.1, read on the forward strand.
TTGGCATGTAGAAGACCATTTCTGATCCTTACTAATGAAAAGCAGTAAAATATTCTAGCTTTATTCTTAGACAAGCATTTTCAGCACAGATTTTGGGTTTTTTTAATTCTAGGTAAGTGCCTCTGTGCTAATTCTTTACCAAAATCCAAACTTTTCCTGAGCATATCCTTATTATATTTTGTCGTACCATTTAAGATCTATTAATCCTTTGTGTTCATAGCAGTTTCAAATTAATATTTGTACAAAATCCTTCAGAACATTTAATTACTTTGTTTAATAGAGTTTTCCTCTTAAGATTACAGCCTTTTTCTATAAATTGCAAATTATGCAAACAAAGTACGCCTACTTAAGTTTGGCAGTTTTGCATTGCCAAATCGCTATTGTTTCACTCTTCACTTATTCAAAGGATTATTTTTTAAATTAGCAAAAAGTGCATATTTCTGTTCTCTTGTTTGTAACCCATAATTTTCCTAAGGCCAATTTAAGGTATATTGTCTTTTAGAATGACATTAAATTAGACCTCAGTCATCTGCTTCCTGTCACTTTCTATTATTTTGTACTTGTTCATCAATCCTTGGGGGAAATCAAAGCCTGTGTGTGGCTCCCATTTGAATCTGCATAATTCTCAGTGATGGCTGGGTCAGGAGGTGCCTTTCCATGATATTTTAATTTCTACCATAACTGGAGCCATTAACCCTTCGATGATGTGGTCATTCCAATAATCTTGTTAGTATGTACATAAGTACAAATAATATAAAACTTACATTTAATTCCAAATTATGATATTTATAAGATTGTCACTGGATTTTTATAATACTTGTTTTATTCAGGTATGTATTTATTCTGATGTACATTCTAGGTACACGTCACAGAAATTTTTACAGGGATTTTTTTCTGTTCTGAAAAGAATTTAAATGTATTATTATTATTTTTAATATGCAAACTATTTTACTCCTAGAAGTTAAATTCTGGTTGTACTTAAGTGCTACTTGTAAAACTCAGAGTTCCCTAAGGTAGCTAACTATAGGAGGCAGAGGGCGTGTTCTCTTTGGCAATCATGATGACAATTCAGCAGTCTATAAATGGAAAGAATTGCCATCATATTGCACTAACAGAGCTGAGCAGATTGGCAGAATTAGCTGCCTCAGGAGGAGGAACATTGCATGTGCCTTCTATTCATCAGTGCTCTGTTAAAAGCTCCTCAGTCACAGCTATGAATACTCATAATCTGTATTTCTCATGATCACCCAACAATAACTAAAAAAGGAGAAGGGCACACCTAAACTGACTGTCTTGTAAGTGCTCACTTACTCTTACTACAGCAACAGAATGATGGAAAAGTATAGAGGGATCAAATACATTTTTAGATGACAGTCTCATAAACATGGCTGAGTATAAGAAAAATGAGGAGAATGAGTTATTTTACTGTAGCAGTAAGTACCTGATAAGGAGACACATTGAAATGTAGTAGCACTTGTTGTTCAGGAACAGGCATGGTAACAGCTGACTCTTCAAGGGAAGGATCATATCCAGTGAATACTGGTCTATGTTTCTTGCGTAGGCTCAACTTGATGGTCTTTATCTTGGTTTCCACTTTAAATATGTGGGAAAAGGCTTCTGCGAGTTTCCAGATCTAATCATATGCATTGGTTTCTAAGATGTTGTGGGAAGTCCAGATCCTCATCTTGTTATTAATTAAAGGCCAAGTAGTGTTAATTATAAAGTGCTGTGCATTTACACTGTGTGTGAATGCAGTAAATGCTGTATAAAAAAAAACTGGTGGTGAGGTTTAAAAAGCTCTACTTCCTTCTGTCTCTAAGGCAAAGTAAATCACTAATGTGTGCCTGCATAGGAATCATTTGATCCACTAGAAAAGTCACTGAATCATACAAATCTGCTGAGAAATAAGGTTTTGAGAACCTATCCAAACTTTTTTTGCAAGCATCACGTAACCTCAGATATCTCAGTCATAATTTCCACCTTTTGGTGTGACTTTTACTTTGTTCAATTTATTGACATATAAAACCTCCCAGAAAAGTGGTATAAATAAACACTGATCTTCTCCCTCATGTATATGAAGACCTGGATTCTGTGGGGCTGTCAGGGAGATGGTTATAGCTCTTTGATTTTCCACGTAGCCCCAGGCCTCTGTGTTGCTTTAGCCTGTGCCAGCTGGCAGTGGTTCCCTAGAGACCATTGCAACATCAGTTTTAGAATTCCCTGCACTTCATCTGTTCTTCTTCACCACTTAAAGCACAGAAGGGTGCACAGACAGTGGACAGTAAATGACCTAGGTGTACTAGGTAGTTACAGTAGATCCTGCTTTTCTGGGTTGTGTAGATATAATGTTGGAAATATCAGGCGAGAAAGAAGAAATATGTGAAAAAGTAGGGCTTTTTCTTTTGAAAAGATCCCATGTGATGACTCCAGATAATGTACTGAAATCTCAAGGCATTGTATAGCTGGACTTGTGTCATGGTTTAAGCCCAGCTGGCAACCCAGAACCATGCAGCTGTTCACTCACTCCCCCTGCTTTGTCCCCCTGCCCCCTGAGGGATGGGGAGGAGAATCAAAAGAATGTATCTCCCACGGGTTGAGATAAGAACAGTCCAGTAACTAAGGTATAACACAAACCACTACTGCTACCACCAATAATGATAATGATAAGAGAAATAACAAGGGCAGAGAATACAACCGGTCACCACCTGCCAACCGATACCCAGCCTGACCCGAGCAGTGATCTCCCCCTTCTGGGTAACTGTCCCCAGTCTACATACTGGGCATGACGTGCTGTGATATGGAATACCCTTTTGGCTAGTTTGGGTCAGGTGTCCCGTCTCTGCTTCTTTCTGGCTTCCACTCCTCCCTTGGCAGAGCATGAGACTGGGAAAGTCCTTGGTCAGAGTAAACATGATTTAGCAACAACTGAAAACATCGGTGTTATCAGTGCTGTTCCCAGGCTGAAAGTCAAAGCCACAGCACTGCATCAGCTACTAAGAAGGAGAAAAATGACTGCTACTGCTGAACACAGGACAACTTGAAACAGCAACAAACAAAACCTAACTCTTCCCCCCTACCCTCCCTCCCAAACAAACCCACAAATACTGTGGTTAGAGATTATTCTTCTACTGTTTTACTGTCTTACCTAGATGCAAGAATTTCCCAATTTTCTAGGTTAATGTGAGGCTCATAGACCTGGGCTTTGGCTCTATCAGTAGGGACTGTGTCTTGTAGCTACTACTTCTTAGTTGAGAGCCCTGCAGTGTCTTTGGCTATGGCATTTCTGGATGTTCCAAATATACCTTACTGTGTCAACTATCTCAATTTTCTGAATAGACTTGACTTGTAGATGTTGCAAGTCTTCAAAGTCCATTGCTTTTTATGTATATTCAGCAGTTTTAAGGCCCTGTTCTGCCAATCTGCCCAGTTTGGTTTGATTTTGGTTTGTTTTCAAAAATGCCAAGAGAGTTTCAGTTCATATACCATTAAAAAATAAAAATTAAAAAAAAAATCAAGAATACCTGAAAAATGTAAATATTAAAATTAAATTAAAAAATTAAAGTATCTCAGAGTGGAATATTCTGTAATGTAGCAGGCAAAGGCATAAAAATGCTTGATGAAGCCAGATAAAGCCAAATGGAAACTAAAAGCACATTTTTAACAGCACAGGTAAATAGCTATCAAAAACACTTATCAAAATATCCTCTCCATTTATCAGTCAAAAACATTTATTTAGTTTTGATATCTTTCTAAAATATCTAGCTTCTTTTAGCTAAGTACTGAAATTCCTTGGTGGTTTGCTACATGACATCTTAAGAAAAAGTCTATATAACACCTATTATCTTGTAATTTCGTAGACTAAGACATAGGTGGTCTGTAAATTGAACCTATAAAAATAACTGGTAAAAACTGATTATCAGCCAGAGTACACCAGATCCTCAAGACATCCTCAAGTTTGGCATTCACTAGATGGTGAGCCAAACCCTACAGAAAACAGCACTTGCCCATTGCTTTTCAAAGAGTAGTGGATAGAGTACATTAATTCTTGCATTTCTGACCTTGACAGTTCTTGAACACCTTTTGCTGGCTTCTGAGGGTATTGGATTGCAAAAGGATCCTAAATGCAAGGCCAGGTGAGGAAGGTATATGTAGGGAAGAACAGAATGACTGTAGCAAATGGTATAATTTAGAAATCACAACACTGATAACATTTAAAGAATTTTAAAAGAAGGTGACCCAGAATACATTTTAACATTAAGGCCTTCAGTTTATGATTTGGGAAAATTGAATGGGATTAGTTGATTTCTTATGACACTAGTTTCCTTTGTGACCTTATGCAAGCCATAATACTGTTTCTGCTAAATGAGAATAACAGTACATGCCTACATTGTGCAGTCTGAAGAGAGGTAAATAAAAGTGGAAATATGGTGAAATACAATATAATGGAGTCCATAATGGCTTAAGATGATGAAATGTAGTATAACACAGTGTCTATTTTAATTAGTTTTCAGAGAAAATCAAAATGAGATAGTACATGTGTACTATCCAGAAGTATAGGCCTGCAGAGGGCTCAATATTTTCTTTATTTGAATTATATTGGCTTTTTTTATGTAATAATAAAATAAAAGTTTCCAAGTGTAATAGATTTGCTTATTTGTGTTACTTTTCATGTGAATGCAAACCATTAACCTAATATGTTTCTAAGACAAGTTTAATAACTGAACTTCTAGGCAAAGTTTAGAACCTTTCAAGATAAGCACACATAAAAAGATTTGCAGAATAATGGCACCAGTTCTTTTATGGAAGTAGACTGAAGACTGATAAAGCTCGAGGAATCTTTATTTGCTAGGTTTTCTCATAGAATGTGGAAATGGCCCAAAGTAAAGACCTGTAATTAGCAATGTATTTATTTAAACTAGCAGTAGAGGAGGATAGAAATTAGAAGTATTCATGGTAGATGGGTCTAGGGATGGCTTTTAAGCTTGATGATCTGAATTCAACCCCCATATTTGGAAATCTCTGTCTCTCAGAGATTGGATGACATCACTCTGTACCTGATCTGTCTGATTTGGGTTTTGGCTTCTTGTCTGAACCATCTATTCACTTTTGGACATAGGTGTAAGTGTATGATTAGTTTGACACTGTGTCTGTTCTAAACCCCTTACCTGATCCTTCCCTGCCTTGCTCTTCTGCCATCATTTACTTCCTAAAGTCCAAAATCCCTGATTTCACTTTCCGTCCATGTGGCTTTCAGTAACAGAATATAAAGATGGTAGTAAAAATTATAAATTATAAGGAAGTTTACTTTTTTTTTGCCAGCTGAATCTGTTCTTATCTTTTTTAGATATACTAGACTCTGTTGCTTATTTGTTAAATAATGGAAAATATTGATGGAAGATTTGAGAGAGTAGGATGCTTTATATACAGTCAAAGACTTAAATTGTACAGTATAATGAGGTCTGTTCCCTCAGAATGGAAATTTGGGTTATATATAAATCTTAGATATACTTTATAAAATTGAAAGTTCAGGAGATCATGTCAGTTAAAAATTTAAAAAGGAATATTCTAAGAATTACAGTTCCTATATGCACTTTCCTGCTGGCACTATCCTTTTTCATTTGAATTCAACTTTGAGATTATGTAGAAGAAATACAGTAACAAATTATGGACATGGGCATTGTAATTACCACACTTGCCTTTTCTGACATGTTCCAGTATTAAAGGATTATTTTATTTGACAGAACAATACAGACTTACTGAAAGGTTCATATTGAGAGAAGGTTGGTAACATATTCTGTATAGTGCAATTATCTTCAGGCCTAAATATCCTTTCCAGAAACTGAACAAATCCCATATTAAAATGCACCTTTCAGCTCTTTCCATTATTTGGAAAATACATTTAAAAGCTTGGTTTTGACATACTTATTTTGTTCATTTATTTTGGGAAGAATATCTACATACCTTCAACAATTCTGAACTTCACAGTGAGGATGTGTTTGTACCTGTGAGATAACACACATTGTCTTATGCAATACTTACCTCCCTCAGAAATCTGCTTGTACTAAGAAGTGTGAAGTTTAGTTCTTTTTAAAGTATTCAACTCCTATTCAGATATTAAATAAAATAACTCAAAATATAATGGAAGTATTAAACCTTATAATTATTGTAGTTTCCAATATAATAGAATTGAAGTTTGTTAAAGATTGAGTAGGAGAAAAAATGGGAACAAATTGAGATGTGTTTTTCTTTAAAGCAAATAGACTTTTAATGTATTGTAAGACACAGACTTTTTTAAAAACAAGTAAAAAGCATAAAAACCCAAATGTGCCAGCTCTGACATTTCCTGTCTGATGACAACGATGAGATCCAGCCTGTTAAGGGCTTAAAATGAATGTCTTGTCTAATTTGTGCTCTTCATTTTTATTTCTTTCCTCCCAACTGTCTCATTTTACCCCACCTGTCACACATCACACTTTCACACCCCTACCTTACTTTTTCAGATTTTAAAAGCTTTGCCTTTTGTTTTTCCCCATCTTAAATATGATCCAGCCTTTTCTTTTTAACTATTCACTTTACTTTTTTCCCTCTTTGTTGTTAAACTTCCTCATCTGTGTGCTACTTACTCTTTTATTTGTTAAATGAATTCTAGAACTTTTAAGGAAAAATAAAGGAAAGAATTTAAATAACATCAGACATATATAATAAATATATTAGTGCTTAAGGGCATGTATGTTTCCCATAAAACAGTAATTACACAATGTCTTTAATAATATAGTTAAACAAAACATTAATGGATTTCCTGGATGTACTATTTATGTTTTGAACGTTTAAAGCATTTATATTCATCTTCTTAGAATTCTGGTATTCTTGTTAGGATGGTGTAAGTTCTATACAGCTGAACAACAGCAGAGTTGTAATAAGCACTAGTAAGAGGCAGGCAACTTGCAAGTCATTAAGCTTTTTCACATCTCGGTTTCTAATATATGCAATATGAATTGACTTCTCAAAAATTGACTCCTCAAAAATTGACTCTGATTATATCTTCCTTATTTTGGATAAATCCATGCTTCCTAAAATAAGGGCTTGTTAGGTTTATATATTGGGCATGCATAGCTAAATAACTATAGCTATTCTGTCTTATTAATTTTATCAATTACATTTGTTTATTGATAACATTTGGATCTGTAGCTGTGTCCAAATATGCCTGAATATAAAGAACTTTTGTTAAAACATCTAAACCACTGAAATATAGATGCAAATGCCAGAAGTTTTGCCTAATAAACGATAATGTCAGTGTTTGATTTGAAATTTGGTTGACTTGCTTGAAGAGATGGTTAAACTATATAGTCTTTTTAACTAGTTAAAATTGACAATAATTGACAATTGAAATTAGTTTCTTTTTAACTTGTAGAATTGCTACTTTTATAGTTCCTTCCTTTCTATTTTTGTGTATTTCATACTGAAGAACATTTTTGGCTTTACTTTCAGAAGGTATTTATTTCCTGTTGTGATAATCTGGAATTTTATTTGTATGTTGGGTTTTTTGTTTTTTTCAAATATCATTCTATTTTTTACATTCAAAATTGCTAAATATGTTCTGCAATGCTGCCTGTCACACATTAATGTCAGTGACTCTAAGCTGTGTTTAAGTTATCCACTGGCATCTAGTAATTATCCAGAACCATGAAATACAAGGCAATATTCTCTGATGTGTAAAATTTCAGTTCTCTATGTAATTCTTCAATCTTAAACACATCTAGAAAAAAAATCTGTTTAACTTTCAGTATTAAATGTTTTAAAGTTTGTGTTGTTGGGATTTTTTTCCTTATAGGTCCTTAATCCTGAAACCATTGTAGCACAATCCGATTTAAAGACATGTCCTGGCTGAAATTATGATGGTGACCACACAACATATGTCACACTGTAAGCGTGCTTATGGCTTGCTCTGATGAAACTTCTTTCATAATTTATATTGATTTCTTTAATGCTGTTCTCTGAAAGTTTTAAACTGTATCAAAATTAATCATAACACATTTTGCTGGTAGGTATTTTAAACAATTGAATTGCCAGTTACACAGTATTTGTCTAACTCACTGACAGTTTTCATTGTTTGACATGCTGAAGATGTACAATAACAATACTTTATATGAGTATAAGATGAAGCTCTTGCTTCCTTCTAAATCTTATTCTCTGTCCTCTGTTTTGAGATATTGCTTTATACCAAACGCATGCATATAGACACAGTGTATTGGTATCAGACACAAAGTATGTGAATTCTGGTACCTTTTCATCAGTTGTACACCAAGAATTCTATTTTTTAAATGATATCCTGCCAGCTTTTTCACAATCCATTAATTCCTGGATCAACATCAGAAGGAATGTCAGAGCCGAGTGAAATTCTTGTAAGACACAGATGTCAGGATCAAAAGTCAGAGACATTCTCAGAACAGCAGGGAAGCATGCTTGTTAGACCTTAATCGTAACAATTAGTATCTGCCATGTGACATTCTCTATACCCTGCCTATACTTCTGTTAAGTTCCAGGCATGCTGAAAAGAGAAAGTATTTAGTGAAGTTCAATACAAAAGTAGATGGGCTATTAGGCTTATTATTTCTCTTTTTGACACTCTTCACAAACTTTTCTGTAGTGTCTTACTCTAAATAGTAAAAAAATTTGCATCATCCTAACTTTAGATTGAAGCAACTTTACGTTAAAAATATTTTATTCTGCTCTGAAAAAAATCTGTGATATGAAGGTATTCCTTTAATGTATATGGTTAGTGATTAACAAAGCTTCAGGAGAAGGCTGCTGGCAATTAGAAAATACTAAAATATTAGTTTACTTTGTAGAAAAACTACGTGTATTCTTAGGAGTTGGTGGCTAGCATTATGCAGAATTTACAGATTTTGCTGTTTGTTGTTTTTAACCATCCGAGCTTTGAATACTTTACATTCACAATAATAATCTCAAAAATGAAAAAAAAAATATGTCTTTCAGTGCATTAGACAGAAGACACAGAAGACAATGAAATGGTAAAGCTCCTTTCTGCTATTCTATTACATTACTGTATTGGAATTCCAAGTTTAAGCAACTATTTAAGGAACAGACAGGCTTGCAGGCCTGTATTTGTCCTTCTTCACTCTGGTATGCTATAGGCACATTAGAGGTTATTTTTATTACAATTCTTTATCCTTTTCTTAGCCTTCCTTTAATTATTACATTGATAAAGCAAAAGTTGTCAAGCATGCAGACAAAACTTTTCATTTTGGTGTAGTGGAGAAGGATAAGAGAGAAAAGAGAGAAGAAAAGTATCCTCAAACTGAGAAAACAGGATCTTTGAAGCAGTTTAAAGTGTTAATTAGTATTAATACTTTATATAATATATATGACATTATAGCTATATATCATATATATAAATAATACTAACTATAGCAAGTTGCAAGTCTTAGAGATGAGGAAGTTAAGTAAGCTACAAAAAAAAAAAGCAGCTGCTATCTTCTATTATCTTCTTATGCATTTGAGAAAAGAGGGAAAAGTGTTAGGGAACAATGGCAAAGTGGCTTCAGAAGTCTTACATTTTCTATAGATATATAGAAATATATCGAGAATAGACTTCATTCTCTATTCAGTCTGGAAGAAGTTGGTCATTTTGGCTGAGGAATTCAAAATGCTGAGTACAAGATTTTGAGGAGGAATTTAGAATCATTGAATCATAGAATAGTTAGGGTTGGAAAGGACCTTGTGATCATCTAGTTCCAACCCTCCTGCCATGGGCAGGGACACCTCACACTAAACCATGTCACCCAAGGCTTCATCCAACCTGGCCTTGAACACTGCCAGGGATGGAGCACTCACAACTTCCTTGGGCAACCCATTCCAGTGCCTCACCACTCTAACAGTAAAGAGCTTCCACCTTAGGTCCAATCTAAACTTCCCCTGTTTAAGTTTTAGCTTGTTATCCCTTATCCTATCACTACTGTCCCTAATGAAGAGTCTCTCCCAATTTAATGACTAAAATCAGTCAGTAGAGGGAGGAGGATGTAAATTAGTGAGATTGAGAAGTAGTCAGGAAAAAGTTAATGTAGACTGTCAACATTTTCCAGTGCCCTATATCTCATGAAAGGAGAGAGTCTAGAATGAAAAGGAATAGACAAATCATATAATGATTTTAGAAAGTATGAAGTTGAGGAATACCAGGAGAGAAGAGATTATGCCAGTGTTAGGTTCTTTATGATAACCGAATAAAAATATTGTTATGAAAAAAAGGAAAGCATAAGCAGACTGGAAAAGTAGTAACTTAAGTTTGGGAAAATTAGGTCAAAAACTGGTCAGAAATTTCCACCTCACAAATGGTGATAGGACAACAAAATAATAGGAGAATATAATATCCTTTTAATTTTTTAATGAAAGAAACCCACAAAACCCCAACAAACAAACCAAGAGATCTCAAAAGAATAAGGATGTAGAGAGTGCACGTACAGGAGACAAATAGGAAGAAGAGTTTGACAAGGATTTGTAGATGAAAGAAAAATAATGAGATTTGTGAGTTCTGAAGTTATCCATAATGAAAAACAGCAGCTTTGAACTAAGGATCTGGCCAAGCTATATAAAAGAAGAGCAAACATGTACTGGGAATGGTTTATACCTTATCAGTACAGAAGCAATAACTACACTTTGCACAACAAGTTTTATCCACGTTGCCACCGGTGCATTTATGTTCAGATATTTCCAAGGATGGAGACTCCACAACGTTCTTGGGCAACCTGTGCCAGTGCTCAGTCACCCTCACAGTGAAAAAGTTTTATGATGTTCAAATGGCACCTCTTGTGTTTCATGCTGTGCCCATTGCCTCTAGTCCTGTCACTGGGTACCACTGAAAAGAGTCTGTTTTGTCCTCTTTGCACCCTCCCTTCAGCTATGTATACATATTAATAAGCTCCCTCCAAACCTTCTCTTCCTTAGGCTGGACAGTCCCTTCTCTCTCAGACTTTCCTCATATGTCAGGTGTCCCAGTCTTTTAATAATCTTCATGTCCCTTCATCTGATGTTCTACAGTTTGTCCATGTCTCTCTCGTATAGAGGAGCCCAGAACTGGATGCTGTACATCTCTCTCTTGCTGTAAATTTCTGTGATATTTTACAGGCTGTTTTCCCCAAGCATACCATGGGCTGTAGCAGAACTTGCCACCTGCAAAATGCTTACAGGTAATGTGAAACAAGACATTTTTGTTTCTAAATGCATGTTTAAACTTTATAGATGCAAGTGTGCTATGGGGCTGTCCTTCATAAGATGAAATGTGTGCAAAAAATTAATTATTGGGTCTGCATTTTTACTTAATCCTTGATATCTTAGGGATTTTGGATACACAGAAGTAGTAATAACACTTTATCTTGATATGTCACATATTTTGCATGTTAATATGCAAGAGGAAAATAGCAGCTTACAAAAAAGCCATTAATCAGAAGTACTAAATGCCAAAGGTAAAAATTAATGAATTAATGAATTCACTAATGGCTTCTTCTTCTGTCCCTGAGTTATCATTCAGGTACTTTCATTTATCTGCAGTTTCCTCACTTTTCAAGGGTATTTACACAAACATGCCCACTTTTAGCATAGCAAGCATTTAATACTGAAATAGAAGCTGCAAACAAGTAATGGTCTTAGGTGATTTGACTGGAAACGTAAAATTAATGTCTTAGAGAGAAAACAAAGTCAGTGAAAAGCTGGAAATGAAAGAGTTATAACTAATGAGAAATACCAGGTTTTCAAAGTCTATATGCACAGAGAACAGAGGCAGATTTCTGAAAGTTCACCCAGATTGTGAATTGAAATATACATATATATATGTATGTATATACATAATACATATATATTTATAACTTGAACCTAGGTTACCAACACCTAGGTCACAATTTCAACTATAAGCTGGTTTTCTGCTGCTGAGGAGTGTACACAAGTAATTTATTATGTCATATCATTTGGTTGAATATATGAACTACAGCCAAAATGGTTTTCAGAAGGCGTTATTCACAAAGATATTAAGAAACACTTCCTGTTGGTGGTCATGAACCACTAGATAGAGACTTTGCCAGGATTAGAGTAAAAAGACAACTAACAATACCAAGTAATTGAAACATATGAGTGCCTGGAGAGCCAAACCTTTGCATCTCTTAATAAAGACTGTTCCAATTTGATTACCAGGGATAGTTTGAGAGTTCATTGGACACAGTAAGAGCACAGCTGCATTGAGGATACTGATTATAAATAATTTTGAATGCCACTTATACTTAGAAACTCAGATTGCTAGCAAGAAAAGTTTCTAGTGCAGGTTAATGAGAGGATAGCCTAAATCTGCCCAATCTTGAGCTCAGTCCTCAATTTGAATGTCTGCTGCTCCATTTGACTGAGTTATTTGGCTCATTAACTGTTGTCTGAAATCCTCTACGGATTATATTTATTTATATAAACTTATATGCAGGGTTCAGGGTGTAAAAAGCTTTACCTAGCCCAGTTCAGCCTAGAGTCCAACCCAGAACTTACTATTTTTGGGTCAGAGGTCATATCGATACTGAAAGTGAAAAGGTGTGTCTAAGAACACACTATATGTTGAGTGTGAAAAATACTGCTATGCTCAGATATTCTATTTGAAGATAAAATGTTGGATATGATAACACCAGGTTTTCAGTGTAGCTAAATGTAATTAATGCAAACTCAAAGTTATGTTATAAAATTATTAAGTTAGTGCTGGGAGAAACAAAAGAGTGGAGGGAACTTTAAAACTAGAAGGAATCACAGATCTCTTCACAGTTGCAGGACACCTGGTGATTACGTTAACTACCGGCATTAACTGCCTACCTCCCTCATTTGTTTAATTGTGGAATGCATACATAAAGCAAACAATACCTCAGGTCTTTTGTGTCTATTATATTGTGGGATAACTACTTTTTAGCCATGTAAAACCAAAACCACAGAAAGCCCCCTCCAAAAAAAAAAAGAAAAAACCCCAACCAAACCTTGAGGTAAGGAAGAACAAGGTGAAGCTTTTTCATTAAGTGATTCAAATAAATAACAGAGAAAGCAGCTTAATTTTAGGCTAAACCTGAAAGTAAAGGACTGGAGAACTGGCATTAACTTGTGGAAAGTAAAGCATTTTATTCACTGTGAGTTAGACAAAGTATTCCATGTTCCACAAGCATAGGCTAGCTTATTCTAAGATTAATACTTCATCAATTATTCCTATCATGTGCCCTAATGAAAAGTATTGGCTTTCTCCACAAAACTGGCCTCTCTCATATCCTTGTACTACAGACATTCCAACTGTGTTAATTTCACTTCTGCTTTCACCAGCCCAGTTGCCCTGGCAAATATACTTTGCTTAGTATGAAAAATCCTGGCAAAGATCATAAATGTATCTGAACAATACACCTTTCTGTTTGGTAGCAATTTGTTTCTGTCCTTCACACCCTTTTTAAAAACACATTTATTTCATGAAACATTTTTGCTTTAGTCTCTTTCATAAAAGATGCATAAAATCAGGGGCCCTTGGTTTCAGTTTTCCTGTCTTTCATCTAATGCTTTTGCATCCTTTCAAATCAATCATCCTTTTATTTCATATCTTACACTTGCATGCTGTTCAGACAATTGACAATCCACCTGAGCTTTCATGTCTAAGGCACTTACTTTATACCAGTGTAATGACAATAATTTCTATCAGGTTATTTCTGTTTCTCCTGCTGTAGTGCTGCTCAAAATGTCTTTCATATGGCACCTTGTCCAAGAGTGTCTAGTCATGTTAAGCCCTGGTAGATTGCAAAGGTGCTCTCCATTTTATCTTTTTTAGAAGAAAGACAATTAAGGAAATTTCATGTTCTCCATGTTTCAGTAGACAATAGTTTCTCAGCTTTGTGTTTGCGTTATTATCCCATATAATCCCAGCAGTAAGATGTTTGGAGAGTTTTTGGGGTGTTTCACGTCAAACTAGGGTTCTGTTGTTTGTCATTTAAATTCTTATACAGCTGGCTCAACCAATAGCTCAGTATCAGGCAATGTCTAGCACAGAGCTTGGTGCATATGCTATAGCCTATATCTGAGTAACACTTTTACTGCAATTGCACTGATTGCCAGAAGTTGCTGGAGTGCCAGGCATCGGAGATGAGAGCAAAGAAACTGCCTTGCACTAATCTTTTTGTGGGAAAGCAGGCATCCTACATGAGAAGGAGGGTATAATCCAGCTGGAATACAATAGGTTTGAGGATTAAGGAGAGGTGGAGTGGATAGTATCCACTTGAGACAGAGAATTGGGAATATGGGAGATTGGGTGAAGTAAAATGCAGTTCAATAGAAAGATGGTTTGTGGTGTAAGCAGAATGGGTTAATCTCTTAAATTCAGAATATTAATTCTGACTCTAGGCATGTAGAAGTGCAGCTATGACTGTTCAGAATTGAAAACGGGTTTTCTGTTTTCTGTTTAATGTAATTATTTATGCAGTTGCATAGTTTTACATAGAATCATAGAATAGTTAGGGTTGGAAAGGACCTTCAGATCATCTAGTTCCAACCCCCCTGCCATAAGCAGGGACACCTCACACTAAACCATGCCACCCAAGGCTTCATCCAGCCTGGCCTTGAACACTGCCAGGGATGGAGCACTCACAACTTCCCTGGGCAATCCATTCCAGTGCCTCACCACCCTAACAGGAAAGAATTTCTTCCTTAGATCCAATCTAAACCGCTCCTGTTTAAGTTTGAACCCATTACCCCTTGTCCTATCACTACAGTCCCTAATGAAGAGTCCCTCCCCAGCATCCCTATAGCCCCCTTCAGATACTGGAAGGCTGCTAGGAGGTCTCCACGCAGCCTTCTCTTCCCCAGGTTGAACAGACCCAACTTTCGCAGCCTGTCTTTGTATGGAAGATGCTCCAGTCCCCTGATCATCCTCGTGGCCCTCCTCTGGACTTGTTCCAACAGCTCCATGTCCTTTTTATGTTGAGGACACCAGAACTGCACACAATGCTCCAGGTGAGGTCTCCCGAGAGCAGAGTAGAGGGGCAGGATCACCTCCTTGGCCCTGCTGGTCACGCTCCTTTTGATGCAGCCCAGGATACAATTGGCTTTCTGGGCTGCAAGCGGACACTGCAGTTGGCTCATGTTCATGTTCTCATTGACCACCACCCCCAAGTCCTTCTCTGCAGGGTTTCTCTCAATCTCCTCTTTGCCCAATCTGTAGCTGTGATAGTACATACAGGTGAAAATAAATATATTCAGAAAAATTCACTTGAGGTCTTTTTTTTACATTAAATGAAGCAATGTTTATATATTTATATCTAGAAAACAACATTGGGATGATATGTAATATATATTTTTCAAAACATGAAGACACTACTTGAAACCCAGGTTAAGCTTGTTCCATAGAAAACTTCACGTGAAGTTCATATTACGCATGCTGTCCCTATGGTTGGATCAATATCACTATGTATAGATGCCAACTACATTAAGGCAAGGTTTTATGGGTATGTGACTTGTGGTTTTAATTCTTTGTAATTTATTTCCTAATAGTAACTTCTAACGTACCAAAATTTATATATATGAGAACTTATGGATGTGCAGAATTTGAAGTTTTGGAGTTATATTTGAAGTTAGGCAATATGTAATTGTTTGTAGATCCATCATACAGGAAAAATACATAGAGGGAGTTATGCAGAATATGTTTAAATGCATAATTTTACTGAAAATTAGTTATGGAATCTATCCTTAAATGGAGTTCATTTTTTTCCAGACTAAAATGGAACTACCAAAGTTAAGTTAAGATTTGATAAGAACCTTATAATTTATATTTATGTGGCTATTCTAAAAATTGGTTTTGGCTTTTCAGCAAGGCTTTGTCTTGTAAAGAATTTAAATATATTGTTTCACTTTATTGTTTTTGGACTATGAATAACTAATCATTTTGATTTAGAAACAGACTGGATAAACAATGTGTGCAAGGACTTGAGTCTAGCAGAACCTGGGAACAATATTTAATACTGCAGAGAGGTGAAATTACAATGTCTACATAAAAATAGTGATTTTTAATCTTAACCCTCCAATCTGAGAAATATTTGCCAACAGGGAATTTATTCACTCACATATAGCATTAGAGCAAGTCCTTTGAAGTTGGAAGCCACTGATTGTGCCCAGCTTCTGGAGGAAAAAAAAGAGCTTTTTAGTCAAAGAAGCAATTCAATGTTGTGTATCGATTTGGCAACATCACAGCTGCTTCTAATAAGTGGGATGGAAGGGACGTTTCTATGGGGCTAGAATTACTTTTCGATTGCTGGGGCCACAGTGCTGGTACTCTTATTTTGCTGTGCCACCTTTTCTGATCAATACTGAATCACCCAGCAGATAGTAATTAGGTTTTAGAGAGCTATTCAACAAAGATCTGTGTTGACTGCCATAGACAGAGCCAAGAAAAAGGTCACACAAAATCAGCAGCCAACTAAAAGGTGATGGGTAAAGAAAAGACCCCTTGCCTGAGAAGTACTTAGCTCTTTTTTAATTACTGTAATTTTCAACAAAAGTCAGAGAGTGAGATGATGAAGTGAAGCACTTTCCTCCCTGCTGTTCCTGATGAGGCTTGATAGGCCTTGAAATTACGCATTGACTCTCCGTTTGATTTCTCCCAGTGTTTAGTGCTAATAACCTGTAGGGCCTCTTTTTTTCTTTGTACCTCTCAGTCCTAGTGTCACTGCAGTAATTACACTGTGTGAAATCTGTACTGCAATCACAGCTGCCAACTTGCAGCTTCACAGACTGGGTCAGGCTGAGTACTGGCAAAATAAAAAGAGCTAATAGCTAACAAAAAGGATTTTTTTGTTGTTGTTTGGTTTGGGTTTGGTTTTTTATTTTTGTTTTTGTTCCTTTTTGGGGTTTTTTTGGTATTTCCAGCCATGGTGTAATGAATTTTAATAGAATCTGTCATCTCAAAACTGTGCACAAACATTCATGGATTTATAGAAACATTAAATGTTTAATGGTTATTGTCTTCTCATTTACATTCAGACTTAAAATCAGTCTGTAGCTTTCCATAGTAACAGTTGCAACTATGAGATGGTTTTTAGCATTTTATGGGCAAAACATGTAAAAATTGGACGACATTTTTATATCAGATTCATATAATTTTGTAAAGAAAAGGGAATTCCTTTGCTATTGACAGGAGTCAAACAGTTTTCTTTAAAATAACCCCCAACTATCTAACTTCACAGTCAGTTTTCCTTCATGCAATAAGCTTTTCCCATATTTACCTAAGGTTATGTTTTGATTTTTCAGTAATACTTCCTAGTAACTCCAGGCATTAATAGCCATCCCAGGTACTTTTGTAGCAGAAACTCACAAAGACACTGATGACAGCAATGGAGTGTCCTAATTAAAATTGTCAAATCAAAATAATGCAAATGGCTGCTTTGTTTTAGTATGTTGAAATCTAACATTTAAGGTAATGCAATTATAGTTTCAAGGCTTGTGGCAAAATAACATCCATAACAAAATCTGGGATAAAATTGTGAAGTTAGTTATTTGCATGATGTTTTAATGTTACGTGCTTTAAAACATTATTTGAAATGTATCTGGCTGTAATGCCAAGAAATTGAAAAATGGAATGTATTTATTACTTATTTTATCACATAATGTATGAAGTATAAATCATATCAAATGCAGAAAAGAATGTTCCCCAACAAGAATAATTATAGGAGAATAAAAGAAACTGCCCCTTTCTCAGGGTTTTGTTTTAAGCAAATATACTAGTAAAAGGCTAAGAATAATAGAAGCCTAGATTGCTTTGAAGCTTTTATTTGTGAATACTGAGAGAGTTTACAGGGGAAAAAACCAAAGCAGATTTAATGCATATTAAAATGACAAGTTAATTATTAAGATGTTACTATATTAAAGGGACCAGGAATAGGAGTTCTAAAATTACTCTTAATTGTGATTGTCAGCTGAAATACTGCAGAGATATTATCTGTGCTTATCCTGTGCTTAACGAATTGTGTGACTATACTGATGTGATGGGGAACATAGCAAATTAGGCAGTTTCAGCATTTACTTAGGCACCTGGACTATGGGCATGCCCCAAAGCCCATTTGGGTGGAATGACTACAATAAGCTCTGGATCAAATGCTATTGTAATAGGTAATTACATATCAAGGGACTCTCCCTATGAAGTACCTAGGCAGCTGTGCAGTTCTGTGTACTGGAGGGAGAACGTCCTCCTGTCTGCAGGTGAGGATGCTGCATACTGAGATCTAAAGTTTAGTTTTCTGTTATTCGATCACTGAAATCCTGGAAACAGAGAAGTAGGGAAGGCAAAACTCAAGTACATTGATTTTCTACTCATTTAAGATAAAGAGGGCCAGGTAGTGAGTTCAAGAACCTAGTTCATGTTTAGCCCCACCATTTAGTTATTAGTTCACTGCCTGACGGTTTTCAGTCTTTAAATATAATGCTCTGCAATACCAATGTGTTACAGAGGGATCTTGTCCTAACCACTCAGTTCATTTTAATAAGGCAACTGAAACAGCCATGACAAATATTTATTAGTATCCCTCTTCATTGTGAAACAAGGGAAAGAAGGGATACCAATTACTAATTGCTATTTCCTTGAATAATCAGATTCTTTCTGCCTAATATCCTGGGGTTATGTTTTTCTTTATCCTTTTTGCCTTTTGTGTCATATCTAAATAAAAAGCCTCAGATTGTCTATTACAGGGGAATTTTAATCTGAATTTTTCACTACAGTGAGAATTGATAGTATTAAGTAGCACTTAGATATTTGTATAACTGAAGTGTTTTATTATTTTTCTTTCATTTTAATTTAATTTAATTGCATCAGGCAGGTTTTTTACCTGAAGTCTCTTTAATGATTATTACTATCTTTCCCATTCAAAGTAAAAATGCAAAGTAAATGCAGTTTTAAAAGTTCAGGCCTGAGGTTTTTTCCTAAAGATCTATGCCTGCTGCTATTACAAAGTTCATATATATTTTTCTAGTATTTCTTGGCCACCTTAAATAAACTTATTTCACAATTATACACGAAATTTCCTTCTGATATATCTTGTAACTTGTTGTTCATGAATTGATCTTTGACAAAGTTACCAGCTCAGAAGGACTTTGCACGATTACAGGAATATCAGGTTGATTCTATTTCACCCACCAGAATCCCCTTGAAAAATCTCTTTCAATTCAAACAACTTCTACCTTTTCCCTCTAGTTCACAATATATTTTTTTGCTGAACTGTCACAGGGTGTCCTGGGTTCAGCAGTAGCAGTCATTTTTGCTCTTTCTTAGTAGCAGGTGCAGAGTGCTGTGTTTTTGACTTTCAGCCTGGGAACAGCGCTGATAACACCGATGTTTTTAGTTACTGCTCAAATGTTTAGTCTGACCAAGGACTAAACATCTGTGAGTCTCATGCTCTGCCAACAAGGAGGGGAAGCCGGGCAGAAGCAGAGAAAGGGCCCCTCATCCAAACTAGCTGAAGAAGTATTCCATACCACAGCACGTCATGCCCAGGATGTAGAACTAGGGGCAGTTACCTGGAAGGGTTAGATCACTGCTGGGGTCAGGCTGGGTATTATCGGTTGGCGGGTGGTATTGTATTCTTTTCTCTTGTTATTTCCCTTATCATTATCATTATTGGTGGTAGCAGTAGTGGTTTTGTTATACCTTAGTTACTGGACTGTTCTTGTCTCAATCAGTGGGAGTTACATTCTTTCACTTCTCCTCCCCATCCCTCTGGGAGCAGGGGAAAGAAAAGGCAGGATCGGAGGGTGAGTAGACTGCATGGTTCCGATCTACAGACTGGGCTTAAAGCACGACGCAGGGCCAGGTTGAATGGAGCCTTGGGTGGCATGGTTTAGTACGAGGTGTCCCTGCCCATGGCAGGGGGGTTGGAACTTGATGATCTTAAGGTCCTTTCCAACCCTAACTATTCTATGGTTCTGTGATTCTGTGATTTTAAAATCTAGCACATAATGAGCTAATTGTTGCCTATCAAGTTCCCGTAGCTGTGACATAAGCACTTTTTTATATATATAGGTATTGGTTTTGAGGTGTGATATATTTCAGGTTAAAAGCTTGCCATCCATTCACTTTATGAATATATATCACTTTATTCAGCGTTAGGTCAGTATTTCTTCAGGATAAGTGATGCGGGCTGCAGAGTGTCCACGTTCTCAAACAGGATCTCAGTATCCACAATGTAAATAATATTGAAAGGAAAAGATTATAGTTATATCACCTGGAAGGGTCTTTTATTTGTTGCATCTCCTGAATAGTTTTGAATGTGCACTCTCAGTTCAGACCCCTAAGTTACTCTCTTCTTATTTGTCAGAGTCCCAAGTTGATGTGACATTGTACACCTTCCTTTGAGACAGATTTTTCTTAGAACACTACTAAGGTGTAAGTCTAGTCTGTGTTTTTACTCAATAAATAAATAAATAAATAAATGTGTACAGATGAGGGTTTTAACAAAGCTTTTAAATGCATCCTAATCTTCAGTAACTATTACTTTTATAAGATCCATTCCCTGAATCTTCAGTTTTCCAATGATTATTTTCACCCAGGTCACCTACTTTTCCCAGTATGCAGAATCTCATTTCTCTTTAATAGTCAGAAGAAACTACTGTAAATGTAGCTCCATCTGATAGTAAAAAACCTCCCAAGAGTTCATGTTTCAAAGTGTAATTTAGCTTTACAGTATACACCTGAATCTGTCCTGCAGCCACACGGAGGCTCAAAGGCATGAGGGGCATTACAGGAGATTGGTGAGTTCTGAAAATCTAGAATTAGACCAGTGGTGCTCACCAAAGCCATGCTTGTTTGGACAGACTAAGTCAGGCTGCAAGCTGCAGATCTATGCAATAGGAGGAATTTACAGTGCAGTCATTATATTTTTAAACTATATTGATGGGCTTTTCCTGTTGGGCTTTCCCTATTGATCTGCCTTCTGAAAATTATCAAACGTTCATTACATATTTTTGGTGGGAAAAGGATGCCATTTCTTCTATGTTTCTTCAGAAACGTTCTGTAGTCTTTGGGAGTGTTGTATATGTTTTGAAACGTGGATAAAGCTGATTTCCTGAGTGAACCTCTGCTAATTCTACAGGGTAGTACAAGGATCATAACTTTTTCCCTCCAGCTGTATTAGGTGCAAAAAGAAAAAGAAATTTCAGTATCTATGTCAATGCAAAGAATATGCCAAGTCGTTTTTAAAAACAAAACCACAATTATTTTACAGTTAGTGGAGCTTGTAATTTTTAACAATAGTCAAATCTAGACTACAGCTATGCATGCTCTTGAAAACACTCCTCCATGTGGATAGCTTAACAGATAGGAACAGAAGTCCTCTGAGTTCCTGTGTGGAATAACAATATTGTTTGCAGAACCTCCAATTTTTTTTATTAAATCTCAAAGGTTGGAACATTAAATAGTTGGGCTGGAGGCTAAAGGAGTGATCTTAGTTAGATGAACAAAAATAACAATTTAATTTCCTTTTTTTTCCCCCTTTAAGTCTGAACTGAGACAATTCAGCAGCTGTGGGTTTTCTTCTCTTTTAAAGAAGAAACATGAAGCAGTACAAAGAAATGTTAAAGTTCACTTTTGTGCTGTTGGGTTACTAAACATATTGATGTCTATTCAGAAAACCTTAAGGCTAATATGTATAGAGTGTTATTCCTGACACTGCCGTAAATAAAGTACTTAAATATGTTTATTTCCTCTAACCTTGAGTCATTCTATCTTTATAAAATGAAAGCAATGTTTACAAATATTGCGAGTGAGAAACTTGATGAAATGTGTGAGTTCTCTCATAGAAGCTCATTTACAAAAGGAAGGTCCAGGGCAACTATAATGTAGAACTGTGTGGTGGTGATGGTATGGTTTTCCTGAGACAACTAGCAGCCACATCTCTTTTCCCATACATAAATGGCAGTTAGCAATAGCTAGAAACAAAAGACCCCTCTCTCACTCTCTGAATACAGTGACATTCATTCTCAGAGAAGCAGGGGCAGCTTTTTGAAAGCAGACTTCTTCAGTCCAACAATAACACACAATGAGTTATTGACTTGTTTATATATGGAGCTCTTTTCAGTAACTAACTCTGACTCCCCACAGTCTGGACAAATGATTGATTTCGTTGTTGGAAAAAGAGAAAGCTCTTGCACTAAACTCTGTAGTGCAAACTACTTTTTCCCCATTTGTTCCCCCACTGAATAGGACCTTATTAAAATGCACTTTCCAAAAAATACCTGCAGCTGGCCTTTATAAGCATGTTTTGTATATATAAATAAGTAATTTGTCCCACTCTTTTGTATGGTAACAAACCATTGGAGAATCTTGTCAACATATATATGAAGGTTGAGTGTCATAAGATTTTGGTTAAACAATGTTATTTATACCAATATGCTTATAAAGCATAATTTTAGAAGTATTTACAGTAGCTGTCTGCCATTTGGTTACAAATACTAACTTTTAAAAGTTAATAGGGAGGATAGTTTTTTATTGGAAAATTCCTATTTACTTTCAACACATTGTTAAAACAATATGCCAGGCATGTGATTTTGATCCTTTTTAAAACATATGTCCAATTAAAAAAGTATTTGAATAACTATTAATTCATCTTGTCAGTTTTGCAGGCCAAGCAACCACCCCAAACCAGCCAATGATTCTATGGTTCTGTACCCTCTGTTCTATTTTTGATACACTGTTCGTGTTAACTCTTCATATACATATATGCACAACATTTTATTTTAAAGTGAGCCTTCTTATGTCCTCTTATTGCTATGTGGTTTCTTTAATGAGTAAGCAAACATCTGCTTTCTTTTTTGTAAATGTAAATACTAGGACATACTACTTAAAAAGACGCTGCATTTGTCAAAGAGCTGCATTGCAGGAACAATTTTTATACAACAAAAAAAAGATGCAGAGCTCTACTGATCCCTGCAATTTATTAGTCAGGAAACATCATAGGAAGTTAAGTACTCATTTGAATGTTACTGAAGGTATGCTTGCAATGCACTTTACTAAGACATATAGAAATGTAATGAAGAGTTAATTGAGTTAATGACACATTTCTCCTAATTCTTTTGCCTCTGAAGTTGTGTTAGCCATGGTACACAGAATGTAAAATATTAGCAGATCAAATGCAAAATGCTAGCATTTTACTGCAACATGACTTAAATTTTGTGGAAAGCTACTCAAGTTAGAAGGAAATAAGGTACCATATTTCTTGTATCCATGTGAATATTCCTTTTGTTTCTTACAAGATGTAAGGAAGTGTGGACTTTTTTATTTGCATACCTTTCTATGGCTATAAAAATAAAACTAGGCACGTGTAAATTGTGGATTTCTGTTCTGGAGTATAACCCTTGAAACTTGATGATTTTGTTATTTAAATTCTGTGAGTTAATCACGCCATACCTTGTTTTTACAGATTTTCATTCTTTTCATCTTTTGTGTATGTATGTCTTTTATCCTCTCCATTCTGAATCTTTAATTTGTTTTCCAGACAAAAATAGTTTTACTTATCATACTTACTTTCTTTTGCCTTCTTTAATGTAGTTTTCCTAACATAATATAACTCTCTTGGAATGTAAGTACAGACAGGACACCAGTTTCTACCTATTTCTACCTATTATTAGTCCTGTCCAGGTAGTTCTGCTTAACAAAATATATAATATTAATGTAATTTATGATATGATATAAGGAATGATATTCTGATGTGCACTAAACCTTGCTTAGAACCTAGTTAGAATTACCAAAGATTTAATTAAAAATGAATAAACCCTTCCTAGTGGTTAAGTTGTGAAAGGAAAAAAATAACTGAATGTCCTTGCTCTTACCCATTTTCATATGAACACCAGCGATTAGCATACTTTTTAAAAAGCATGTATAAGCTGGGCAAAGAGGACTTGGAAAGAGCTATATTTTCTCCATGAATCCATGCATGGAGCAGAAATTTGCTGCAGTAATGAATGCCTGCCTTGTTGTCTTTAAATTCTGTGTATCTTTCTCTGTGCCTACATCCTCTGTGGATGTAGATCAGGAGCTCATAGTAGCATCATTCTTAACTGCTTGTGGAGGGTCGGGGGAGGAAAAGGAAGAGCTATTCTTCTGTGTAGCTTCTGTAGCTTTTTGTGAAGACCCAGAGATCCATAGGGTTTTCCTGTGATCTCAACGTATCCATACTTACAATTGACTTGTCCCTCCCTCTGTGTATCTGAATGTCCTGGGACAGACCCTCAGCGGCAGTGAAGTGATGTCAGTTGAAGTTGGTGGCTTTTGACTCATTTAATTGAGTGACATGCAAACCTGGACTTACGCCTTCTCCACCGAAACCTTTCAGAAAATCTGAGCAGCAGCTCTGTAGAGCTTTTTAGCTTTTGTCTTTCCAACTCCTTGAGGTGTTAGGCAAGGACTCAAATAAGGATGACCAGGAATAGATCCTTGTCTTTTAAAGAAATATATTGTAGTTTGATAAGTATGTTTGTTTCATTGGACAAGTTGCACTCATTTGAATGGAGAAACATATCTGTTTTCTGTCTGAAATGTAACCAAGAGTTTAAATATTTTTTCAGTCAGTACAGTCCCATTTGACACTGACGAGCATGATACAAGAATAAAATTAAATGTATGCTGAGAAAAACAGGACACCCTATCTGTATCTTTTATTTCCATTAAACATAAGTAGAGATGCAGTATGCAAATTTACAAGGAATTGTTCAATAAAACAACTATTTTGGCTTAAAGTTTTGTTTAACTTTTATTTAAACATATTTTTACTTTATTTTTACTTAGGTACTTATGTGTTCTGATAACGGTAGTGCTGCAAGAATTTGCCAAAATAAGGTTCTTGAATTCTTTGCAAGTGTCCAGGCATTTTCTCGTGTTTATAATCAGAATTTTAACATGACTTTTTGTCAAATGAAAGACCTGTCATATACAGCTAACTCTGTTAGCTTGTGCCAGGAAGAAAATGCTTCTGTGATAAGGCTAACAATAATCATCTTTAACTTTTTTATTTACCTAAAAGCTTACCCATCTGCTCCCTGTTCTGGTTTTGTTTTCAGCTGTGATTGCTGAAGACCAGTGGGTGTACTAGTGTCAATCAAATTGCCTTGTGGCAGCAAGCATCTACAGACCTCTTTTTCCTTTCTAGAGATTTCATTTACCACACTTAGGTGAATAGTTTGGACTATTTCAGACTTTGGGACAGTAGAGGAAATCCTGATTTCATTGAAGTTAATAACTGATCCTCTCATACTGATACCTTTTGACAGGTATCTAGGGGAAGGCATGAACATGGTAGAATGCCTATTGTTCAGAAGAGAAAAAGGCAGATGTGAGGCCAAACCCTACCAAAGGTAAAGTAAAAATATCATTTAAATAGTACCCCCTCAATGAATTGGAGACTGAGAGTTTTAAACAACCCATACAAAAGCCATTGACTACAGTCAAAAGTAGCAAAGTAGCATGGTCTTAATTTTTTTTTAACCTCATTTCTACTGCATCTAAATTAGACACTGTTTTCCCAACTTTAAGATACTGATCACAGAAACATATATTCGGGATGTAGGAATCTTTTGGCTATTCATTCTGAAAGGTGTTTTTTGATAATTATATTGCAATCCAAGAAAACCCCAATAATGTTTAAAATATATGCAGGATAATTTTCTACCACTATGCTTCTTAATGACCTAGTAAAGCAATTGCCAGGAATAATTTCAGGATACAGATTTCTGAATCCTTAGATTTATATCTTTTTTTTCTGTGGAGTATTGTGATCCCCAGATGCAAAGGGTAATTTCCCAACAGATAAAGCAAGAGCTCTACTAGGCAAGAGCTAACATCTTGATATTCTTCTGTGCACTGGTTTAAGGAACATGTAAAAAAGTCTCCAGGACACCTTTATATAGGTGATCCTATTATAAATATAGCCTCTCATTGGCTTATGATTCAGTACTTATAATAAATTAAACCGTGTTTATCAGAAACAACTAAATACCTTGGGAAGTCAGCTTCAATACTGACTGGCAGAAAAAAACAAAACACCAAACCAAAATAACTCAATTCTTATGAAAGGAAATGAACTTTACAATGAATGATGGTTTTCATGAATAATTTTTTCTTGAATTCTTCATCCTATGCAATGTCTCCAAATAGAAGACATCGGTCGCTTTGATAACAATGTAGCTGTGAAAAGTATTTCTAGATTTTTTAGGTTAGCAAGGTTGGTGACTGATTTTCTCTTTTCTCTGTAAGGCAACTATTGCGTTTTACTCTCAGTTTTGTTCTTTCTCTTTTTGTCATCCTAATTCCATATTGAGTGAGTCTGACTTGGACGCCTTAACTTTTTTATCCTTTCTAGCCCTTTCTTTGCAAAAATACATTGAAAATTAAGTTCTAGCTCCAATTAACACAATGGCCAGTGAAAAATTAGTAAAGCCATTAGGATACGTGATTACAATCACATATTCTTTTTTGCTGACACCATTGATCAAAAAGAAGTAAAAGTAGCTAGTTCATAATTTTGTCCAAGGGGCAGTGCACAACTCTCTGTTCTGCCCCCAGACAGAATTTTGGCAAGTGCAATTTCATTCCTGTTCCCTCCCTGTGCCAAAATGGAAATAAAGTTCATTGAGCCTTGTTCCTACTTGAAGGGTGGGTGGGAAGCTTAAAGTAAGATAGAAATTCAATATATTTTTAATACATTCTACATAGTAGCTGTAAATATGTTAATGTCATGTCTGACTCCAGCACTGTATTTGACTCCATGTAGAAGATGGATTAATCATTCCTCTACAGAAAACCTCCCTGACTGCAGTGGGTATGAAAAATTGATCTCATATGGTATATGTCACACTTTATATCAATTCTGCAACTTTCTAAAGAAAATAGGGATGTTTTCTCAAATTTTGTTTCCTGCATTTTTTCATACACAATTCGTTTTGCTAGTTAAACAAATTTTAAAAGAGATTTTTCACCCTAGCACAATATTTAATATTCCTTCAAGAGTCTAAGTAACTCCTTTGCTTTTGTTAGAACTGTTATTCTGCTCTAACAAAAAATAACTCTGTTCTATTCTTTCAGGGAAGAAGTGTAGTTTACAATGTCAAGATCTAGTAAGCTAATCATAAGATTATGCAAGAAATATTATAATGAAAAGCTATTAGATCAAGCATTTTTCATACAATATCTCATGCTATGAAGTTGACAGCATATTCTATAAATTAATATTAATACAAAAATGATGGAAGATAAAAATTAAGAATGCTTTCTGTGTAGGTTTCTGGATGGCGAAAATAATTTATTCCTTCAGGTATAGTATTAATATATGCTTCTTATTGGAATGCTCCCAGTCAGGATTTCATAACATTTAATTCCTCAGAATAATCAAAGCTATTTCTAGAGTTATATTAATGATATTTAGTTTTTCTACCAATAACTTCTATTTGACATTAACTTGTTTGCAGTAACATTACTTTTCCTTGTTGTATACCAATCTCTAACAACTCATGTTTTATATAAATAAAAAAGATTCACTAAATGACTTATACATATAGATCTCAATCTTGAGCTCCTTACTTTGACAGAAATCCTAAACTATCCTCCTGAGGCTGTGATAAATAGCTTTTCCAGATCCAAGTGCTTGGTAAAAGGCATGTAGCAAAATAAAAAGCTTTTAATGACCAGAAATATGTAGATAGAAACCAAACATTATTTATTATTACCATAACAAAAATGCTGCCTAGAACCATCCTTGAGATGTTTAGAAGGCCATGAAAATAAAGAGGAACAACAAAATTTATGTGGAGAACAAGAGAGAAATATGTATTAAGTGGGCAAAATATTAAATGTCTTTTTTGGCTCTAGATGCTCAAGATCTTCTGGTACATGCTATGCAGTTAATTTACAGGCACTAAATTTTCTATTTAGAGCTTGCAAATTAATATCTGGCATATACAAATTCACTTTATTTATATTGATGTTTGTGAATCTCATGCAATACCATTTAGGTGTTTCACTAATCTTCAGCAGTATTTTAGCTATCCTCCTAAAGACTTGTGGTACACCGAAAAGCATAGACATGTTGCCAGGTACTGCACCACCCAGTCCCAAAGTACCTACTGTAGGCGCAAATGAGTCTGAATCGAGCTCAGAACTCACAATTATGGTTGTGAGCAGCTTTAACCTATGAAAAAACATGAAAGAATTAGGAGGCAGTGAGAAACTACTGTGAGTGGCACAGTGTGCAAAGAGGTGGCTGGGTAGACAGTAGTCACAGCTCTCTGGTTTTCTCTGATGGAACTGCAATATCCATTGCTCAGAGAATATAGGCCCATTTATTTTGCTTCTGAAGAACTCAACTGGTTGTCAATATTTCATATGCCCTTCAATATGGATATTAATTTTAATATCACTTGACATTAGCCTAAACACCAATTCCATAATACTTCCACATTAATGATCCAGCTTTATCTTTAGATATTCCTTATTTTTGTAGTTCATCTAACCAAAAAATTTCCTAGAAGTGTAATTCAAATAAAAAGATCTCATTGGTGGGAACGTTAACTATTAAATGTGTTATGAAAAATAATGAAATGTAGATATAGTTAGTCAATCCAACATTAGACTTTTATTCACTAACCACTAATCAGATGTTCAAGCCGGAAAACAATAACAAATTGTTTAACATGATGGAGATCACTGGGGTACGTGGTATCTTCGCTGTGGTATAAAAGGTGCTGAATATGAACGTTTGCACCCATAGTAAATCACTAATCACGGCACCATCACAGACTTACTTTTGAAGGTTTGTGGGTTTTTTTTTTCTGTTTCACAGTTAAAGCAATAGAAATCTTTGAAATTTCCATTTCTTTCCTTCCTTAACATTCCTCCTCTGAGATTCTAGAAAATGAGTGCTATCAAAGCTGCATTTGGAAAGCATTTGGGCATATGAAGGTGCAGATAGGTACAGAATGTGATTTTCAAAATCTGAGCAGTATTTCCTCTCTAATGGGAGGGAAAATGCTGGAAAATTTGACAAGGAAGTCATCATATTGCAGAATTGCTTCACTCATTGCTTATTAAGAAAAGACTTCCTTGTGATCCCTGATGCCGTTTGTTTTGCCTGGTTTAGAAAATAATTACAGATGCTGAGTTCAGATCCTGGTATAAATCAATACTGAAGTTGTTGAAGCTTGGCTGATCTATACCAGTTGAGGATTTGTTTCACTAAATGGCAACTCTTCTTGCTATTCTTACAACTGTGTATCTCCTGCCCCTTGTTCAGATTTCAATTGACAGGTTCAGTGCAAAGTGGCTTAGAGCACTCTGGTAACATGGGTGGACTCTGAGTAACATAGCATTTAAGCTGACAGATGACTTTACAGTGCCAAACTACACAGGAGAGGCACAAAGAGATACTGATAGCATAAAGATGGACTTTATACATAGACATAATAAAAATAACTGATACTCGTATTTGCTGTGGATTTGCAGTAGCACCGATAGGCTTTAACTTACAAAATACCTTACAGAGTTGTCTTGAAACCTACATACCATATAATCATAAGCAGTTCATTAGAATCTAAGATATTGTAAACATTATATTATAAATAATACCTACATATCAATTTACCAGGTACAAATGACAGCCATCCCTCACCTTGGTGCACAGAGATTATGGAAGTAAAAATAGGTTTAGTATAGCAAGAAAAACATGCTTCTCTCAGGTAGAATTTTGCAAGGCTGCAGTATACAGGAGACCTCAACTTCTCCCACATCAATTCCATTTCCCTGTTACATGCCAGCCAAGGAGATGACTCTCCTATATTTTTAATGAGCAAAGTACTTTATTCTTGGCATGTGCTTTTTTTGCTATGCTGTGTTCATTTACCATTCCCTCATCCAACTCCTGTACAAGTGTCACTTCCATGATGGGTTTTCCTGAAGAAGGAGGAGTAAAATGTGTAGGCTCTCTGTAGCACAATGAAAGCATGCATTTTTTTCAACTTATGCGTACGTAAGCCTTCTTTTGTGAATAAGACTCATAGGGTCAGATAATGTTTAAAGGAAAAGGCTTTATGTCTCTCAGGCCTGCATGTTTCCACATGGATGCTTCTACACACACACAGATTGAATTATGAACAGACCTATTAATGCTGGGATCACAAAAGGTCAAGTTTTGTCTTCTTTTACCTCTATTCAGAATTGCTTTTGAAAGGGGGAAAAAAGGGATTTGCAGAAAAAAAGGTTCATGATGAAGAATTTTACAGGTCTTTTTTTCTGTCTTTTAGCAACATCTGGGAGTTGGAAAAAAAAAAATCTTATTATGTAAAATAGTCCAGGGGTATTGTATGACTGGATCTTAATATATCTCACTTGGGTCACTTGTAGGGTTACCTTATGGAATGACCTGCTACTTAAGGAACAGAAACACTAAAAAGGAGCTCCAGCAAAATTCTCCTGTTACTACAGTGGATGTGTTTAACTGAAGAAAAATGGTAAAAATGTTCAAAGAAAAAACTCTAGGGGTTTGTGTTTGTTTGGTTTGGTTTTTATACTAACAGAGGTCTAGACTCTAAAAGATTTTCTCAGAAAAATACACTGAGGTTGAAGTAATCCTTCAGAACCTTTAGAATATTCATTTGAAAAGTTATATTCAACTTAAACATAAGACTGTATGCTACAAAGTGCTCTGTCAGATGACACCATAAGTAATATTTATATTACATTCACAAATATTTTTACAAGAGGAAACTCAGTTACTATTATTGAAGAGTTTCTACCGCTGTATTTTCATGTTCTATACCCAGCAATTCAGAGTCATGAAATCACTCTACTAGAATCAGAATAGTTAGGATTGGAAAGAACATTAAGATCATCAAATTCCAACTCCCCTGCCATGGGCAGGGACACTTCACACTAAATCATGTCCCCAAGGCTCCTAAAAATATTTTCTCCTTACAGAAAACATGGTTGGAAAACAGAAAACTGGTACAGAAATAATAATAGATACTTTTAAGATGGCAAAATGTTGACATTATACCCTAAAGCTCTGCATTACCTTTGGCATCTTTTTACCTATGTATGTTTGCATGTGTTCATGAAAAGAGCAAATACATGAAGTATGAGTCTCTAAAGGATGTCATTGCTCACTTTTTGTAATGCTAAAAATGTATTACTTTGTCTTTACACTTCATTTATATTAGCAAAACTTGATAAAAAGTATCCTGAAGTAGAAAAATGCAAAAGTGACATAGAATTTTTAAGCGCGGTTAAGATTGGATATTAATCATAGAAGTTCAAAGGAACCTAAGAAATCTAAGGAAATGGGAATTACGATAACAAATTAAGTGCATTAATAGCAAGTGTGATACACACTGGAAAGAATCATGGCATTATTTATACAATTTAAAAATCACTGATGCATAAATTGACAGTTACTGCTTATCAAAATCATCTAGGAATCCCTATAGGCTGGATTAAATGAGAGTAGTGAAAGGAAATCAGCTTTGACACTGTATAAAATTAGGACAGAAAATGATAGCAACATATTGTAATGCTGTTACATAAATGCCACAATTTGAAATATCTTTTTTTTTTTTTAATTTTAATTTTATTTCCACAGGGATGGGAAAGAAAGCTCTGGTAAAAACACAAATGGCTTAAAGCCTTGTCTTCAAAAAGAGTACAGATATTTTATTTAAAGTAAAAATGAAAAGACTATGACTCAACTAGGATGAAAATGAAAGTGAACACAATAAAAACCCCAGTAAGTCATAACTCGCATGAAAGAGATATACCAGATGAGATTCAACAAGTATAAGGTTCACAGATTTCAGGACTTCATGGCTAGTGTGAATATGGTTTCCTGTATGTACATACAAACCCTGCAGTAAAACAGAATAAATCATTACAAAGCTATAACTCTTTAATTGTCATGTACAATTTGTTCTGGTTATTTCTTGTAAGCCATTAAAACTAATGGTATATGCAATCTCATTTTCTTTAAGTTAGATGCAAAATTATATATGAAAAATGAAGTTGGGAAAACAAATGGAGACAGCTGGAAGCATTGGCTCAAACATACTACGGTCCCAAAGTTTTATTTGTGTTTGTACATGTAAAGCATACATTTTCAAGTAAGATACAAAGTTTTGTTTCCATACTGAAAAATTACTCCATAATTATGGTTCTCTGTTTAAATTATATATCTAGTGTATGACTGATGAGACTTTGCAATTCTGAAACCTGAAATTTTGGATATCAAGAGAGCTAAGAGAATTTGGACTGGCTTTTCGCATGTATCCCTCTTTCGAACATCCTGCTGAACATCCATCTTCTGAAGGCTAACTTCCTTAGCATTTCTAATGGTTTACAGAATTTAACATTATGATGGTGATGATTTATCTGATCACCTGCTTTTAGCAGCTACAAGAATGTAAATTCTAGACTGTTATTATGTGGAATATGAACATTTAACCACTGGAAAGACTACCTTTTTCTTCCAAAGGACATGTAAGTGTGATCTTGATTTCTGAATGCATGGCAGGGAAAAGTTTTACTTTATTTAGACCTCTTCTGTACTTCAGTGATGTAAGACATACAAAGAATATATATCTGGTTCTCATTTCCTCTAGGGGTATAAAACCATACCTATGTGCCTGTGTTAAAAACAGGGTGATGTGCAGAAGTGACACATCTGTATTATGTGTTCTGTCCCATTTGGAACAGTAAACCCCCCATACTTTCCATAAGTGTGTAAGGAAAAAATCTGGTAGGTATGGCATCAAAATTAGCTCTTCCTGGTAGCTATTGTAACTTAAGCTTTCGGGTGAAGGAAGTTGATTAATGAATTACAAGCACGTGTCCAAAGCTAGAGAGACCACATCTCTAAACTTGCTCCATTATTACAGGCTAGTCAAGAGTATGGGTGTACGCATTTTCGTACCACTACAAAAGTACTGGTGTATATATAACAGAGCTTCCTATTAACAGAACCTTTTTTCTGAATCTGAGTCTGAAGCAAGGTATGTTTCATCAGCCTTTTATGGTCTAGTATCTTGATTTAAAACATCTTGGTTTCTGCTTGATGACATTGTGTATATGTATTAGATATGTATTCTATGAGTTCTAAAATGCATTTGTACAAAGCTAGAGTATGTTTCGTGTCCTTTGGGGTATGGGCTTAGAGCTGGGTTGTAATAGCCTTTAATTGAAAGTTGTTATATAGAAATTGTTATTCATTTTGCTAATTATTTTCAGAAATCACTAAGTAGACTGTGTATATATGTATATATAAACTCCTTTTTTGAAAGTTAAATTCTATGAAACAAAATAGCAATTCCCAGCAGATTTTCCTGGAACATTAAAAACTTAAAAAGAGCTGCTTGAAGATCTATAGTGTTAATGAGAAAGGATACTGGTTCATCTGGCAAAATACACTTTAATCTATAAACCTGTTCTAAGCTATTCTCAATCTTACTTTAACAGACAAATATTCTAAACAATTCTGATCTTTTATCAGTAGCTTATCCACTTTAGATATGGATATGTACATTCACTGTGACTAGTGGGTAGCCATGTGAGAACTAAAATAGTTTGGCATGGCTTTTACACAGTGAAGTTTGATTTATAGTATCTAAAACAGTGTTAGGTTCCTGTTACAAAGTCTAATGGGGACAAATGAAGAGAACAGGAGCACTTTGCTGGGTTTAGGTCAACTTTACAAACAGCTTAGCAGCGCTTTTGGACCTTGCTGTTGTAGCTCCTTTTTCTCATCTTAGCCTGTCCTTAGTTTTGAGGGCTATTTAGCTTGCAGTTGTTGCAAGTTAAATATCTTGTTATTTAGTTTGCCTTAGATCTTCATGTGCTTGTGAAGTGATTGGACACCTGGCTGATAACAAAATATTTGCCTATCAACGCACATGTATGTCATTAACTTCTAAGTTTTTCTGAATTAAAAGTAAGAAAATAAGTTCTGACCTTGTATTGCTCAGGTTTATGCAATGCAAAAGCTTGATTTCCACAGCTGTTCCCAATGCCATATGATCTAACCAGGCAAGAATCAGGGCACCTGTAGCCTCAGGTATTGCAACACTTGTGCATGCTTATTGTAGGTGGGGCTCTAGGTGCTGTTGGGGGTGTGGTGAGAAGTTTGAGCTTGTGTATTTTTGGGGGTTTTATACCATATGGGAAATTCTGGAACTTCTGAAGCAGGTTTGGATATTTTGGGTACTCCATTTGCTTAAGGCAGCATATTTTCTTAGGTAAGTAATAGTATAGCTAGTGAAAGCAAGTCTATTCCACTTTCCTGTGTGGTGGAACTGTATTCCACATGACTTGTGGGTAAGCATATAATCATGCACTGCAAGTCTATGTTTCCATAATTGTCAGTCACTTGAGTTCTTTGGCTTTCTCAAGTTTTGACACTGTTCCTAAATATTTGAAAAAAAAACCCCTTTTTTAGCACTTCTTGGGTTTGTTTTTTTTTTTGCCTAATAACTTCTATGATTTTGAGAGTTATAGAAATGTTTTTTACTAACTTGAAGTACATCAATAATTCACAGATAATAATTTTACTTTTTTTTTTTTTTTTTTTTTCATTATAAAACAATTCTTGCATGTTTTTGGGTTTTAAGGTTTTAT
>NDXB01005315.1:7288-68224 GCA_002631895.1 Agapornis roseicollis
TCAAAAAGAAGAAGAAGAAAAAAAAAAAAAATATTTACTGTAGATAATAATGTCAAAGTTATTAGTTAAAACATGACTTTTAGTCTCTGTTCCCTGCTTTGTAAGCATTCCCAAGTCCTTCATAATGTATATATTTGTGCAGAGTAGATTGATGAAGTATCTTTCAATTTTTAAACTTAATTACCGTAACTGCAATAGTTATACAGGCTGAATATACCCAGCTGGGACAGTAATGGAAAAGGTGTGACAGTCCATATTAATACCACAAAGTGGACTCAAAAACTTTATACCTAATTAAAATCAGGAAAAATAAATGAATCTTGCATTTGGCTCTGAAACCTGGCAAGCTGATTCTGAAGAACAGCTAGAGAGAGGTTCTTCAGCTGAAATACACCTTTGTTAGTCATTATTTATGTGCAGTACTATAATGGGCTATGTGTTGCAAAGTGGTTTTCACTGTCCTAGTGATTTTGCAAAGAAATGGTGAATTATTCTCCCTGTGCCAAAATTGTTAAGTCCAGTTGAAATCAATTCTAATCTGTAATCTTCTCTGTACTTGAGCCTCCGCTCTTGCTAAGGGTTCTCATTAGCTGGAAAAAGTCTGATGTTTTGCCTGATAGATTTTGCTCCTTCCTAATAGCTTAAAAAAATCAATTTTCTAAATTTTTTTTTTCCTGGCCAAACAAAGCTAATATTTCTTTGCTTGTGACTCTAATATTGAGTCATACTTCATACTCACACACACATACACATACAGGAACCTCACCTACAAACAAAATGCATAAGCAATTACTTAAATTTAAAGAGATAAGATAAATAGTAAGGTTGAAGAAGAATATAGGATCTGTACACAGATACCAAACCTACTTTGAAAGAGCCATGGGAAACGGGACCTAGAAATAAGATGGAGAATATTTAAGGTGGCCAGAAGTCAGTTTATCAGAGTTGCATAGCAGGATGCACCCCAGGAGTGAATCTAATTAATAGAACTGTAGTTTCCCACTTCCTATTCTCAAAGGAAGATCTAGTAAATACAAACAAGCACATTAATTCTCCCCACACACTATGAGGAGCTGCAGTGTAGGTGCAGTTTCCTAGTCACACACCAAACAATAAAATATAGAGCTCAAAACTCTTGCTCTTTTAGCATAGGGTCTAAGACAAATCCTTTTTAAAGGTGGCAGCAGAAGACAGTAAAGAAGAATCAGTATTCAAGTAAAACAAGACAGAAGGCTCAGCAAATATCTGAACTTCGGTGAGACTGGAGTAGAAGCTTGCATTTAACCCCTATAGAAAAGCAAAACAAAAAGCTTCTAGCCAAATTCTGTTCTTACAACTTTTCCCAACTCTTAGTGGATTTATGAGGATGTATACTTACAGTTAAGAGCAGACTTACAGCCACAGGCTTTGCTCCCATTCAATTATCTCTGATAAATTAATGTCCCCCTGCTGCAGTTATGTTAGCACAGAAATGCCCTCTTATTCTGTTAAATCAATGGGTAAACACTATGCTATTTTAAGTACCTTCAAAGCCAGCAGAACACTATGTTGCACAGTATAATTTTATTTCAAGGATGTACTGCTACTAAGCCACTGGATATTGGGAGCATCGAGAATTCATCACATTTATGTCCATGTTTCCTGGACCTGGGACTCTGGAAGGCTTGGTACAGAAACACCTTCAATATTATCTATGTTTTATCTCAAAAAAGAAAATAGTAGAATAGCATAAATTGGGATGGTATTTTTATAATTCTGGAGTTATGAGCTGTGCTGTGGTCTGCACTTATTAACATTTGTTGCTGTGCTTTATAGTTGGAATTGTTACAGCCTTTCCATATAGCTGGACAGTCTCACAGAGTAGCTTGAGGAACTAGCTGTGGGTTATCAGTGTGCTGTAAAAATTATTTTGCAAATCAGTATTTAGATTATTCCAAGACTGCAGATGACAATAGTGGAGGGGTTTTCTTCTTTTGATTACATTTTTTTGCATATTATTATCTCACTGCTTCAGTACTGAAAATAGTGAAGCTGTAAAACCAACAAACTATTATTTCGGTATTGGAATAAAATCTGTTTTCCAAATTGTGCCTTAACACTGCAATCAGTAACAGTGAAAGATCATAAAGCTCAAAATGGACTGGAAAAAAAAACAGACAAAGCTCTTTAGAAACAGACAGGAGGTCCTCCTAGAATATATTGGTATAGACAGTTGGAGCATTTTCTTCTGGATGCCTAAGGAAACCTCAAAGCTATTTTTAGTGGTGTTGCACAGCCAACAGTGAGGCTGCGGTCAGTATGAACTGTGATACTTACTGACATGTAAAATCAGGCCCGACATTCTTTTGTGCAAACCATTTTCCAACACTTTCTGCCAAGAGCTGGTTTTACGTCATTATCATTCTGCCCTGTACTAGACAAAAATGTATGTAGTTTATGTACCTAATTATAGTTCATTAAATATGCATCTATATTGCACAAAATGCTCCTTTTTGTCCCCATTATATCTTGTTTGAGAAACTTTATTCATCACAGTGCTTTCAAGCAAGTCAACAAAAATATTTTGTCTTACATATAAGCTATATTTTTCAGTTTTTCCAATCTAATACTGGGCTAATTATTGTTTTATTTGATGCTTGTTTGGAAGATTTTCCATATGCACTTTTGTGCACATTACTTTTTATATAGAAACCCAAGGTCTTTTAGCATTTATTATACTCAATGAATTATTCTCCTTTCAATAAAAAAAAATAAAAATCTGCATTTAAAACACATTGTCCTGGTTTAGCTGGAATAGAGTTGATTTTCTTCCTAGTAGCTGGTGCAGTGCTGTGTTTTGCCTTTAGCCTGAGAACAGTGCTGATAACACACTGATGTTTTAGTTGTTGCTCAGTAGCGCTTACCCTGATCAAGGACTTTTCAGTCTCTCAGGCTCTGCCAGTGTGGAGGAGCACAAGAAGCTGGAAGGGAGCAGAGGCAGGACACCTGACTCAAACTAGCTGAAGGGATATTCCATACCACAGCATGTCATGCCCAGTATAGAAACTGGAGGGAATCGCCCAGAAGAGACAGATCACTGCTCGGGTTGGGCTGGGTGTTGGGGTTGGAGTCACTGGGTGGTGAGCAATTGCATTGTGCATCAGTGTTGTTGAGGGTTTTTTTATTTGCTTTTGCTCTCTCTCTTTTAGTGACCCACCTAGTTTTATAATAATGAACAGCTGTGTGCACACATGTAGGTACATTTGTGACTAAAGAAGAAAAGATTATAGACCTGGTACATTTCTAAAGAATTAGCACAAGAAAAGGGGATCTCCTTTGGAGCAATACCTTCCATGGGTAACTAAAAGGCTCGAAAGGCCTTACAAGCAGAGTGTGAACCAGGCATGGAAAGAGTGTAGTAAGTGCAGAGAAAAGTTTCAGGAAGCTGCAAGGTCAGAAGGAAAAATGGGGCTCTGATTTCCATATGCACTAGTGCAAAAAGAAAAGACAAATTGGTAAAGATGCCCTTCATGTAAAAAGATTTCCAGATTTGCAGGAATGATTCTCTGTAAAAAGACCTGTGCTGTTCCATGAGCTTTACCTTGTAAATTTCTTTACCTTGTAGAAATTTATACCAAGTTCTCTATGAACACGAAATAGATGAGTGATGCCTTCCTTCTCTGAAACACCTGATTATGAGAGGAAAAGCTCAGCTCTGGATGACAACAGGGATATTTTCAGGATTGTCATGGTTTAAACCCAGCCACACAGCTCATTCACTCACTCAACCCCCTTTCTTGCCCTCCCCTGCTTCCAGAGGGATGGGGGGAGAATCAAAAGAATGCAACTCCCACAGGCCGAGACAAGAACAGCCCAGCAACCAAGGCACAACACAAATCACTGCTGCTACCACCAATAATAACAATGATAAAGGAAAAGAATACAGCATCCCATCAACCACTGACAGATAATTCACAACACCCCACCAGCACCGACCAAATACCTCCAACCACCCCGAGAGAGCTAGGCCTTCCGGATCACTCCCAGTTACATTCTGGGCATGACGTGCTATGGCATGGAATACCTCTTTGATC
Organism: Agapornis roseicollis; assembly: GCA_002631895.1. Classification (NCBI taxonomy): domain Eukaryota; kingdom Metazoa; phylum Chordata; class Aves; order Psittaciformes; family Psittacidae; genus Agapornis; species Agapornis roseicollis. The sequence goes on from NDXB01005315.1 coordinate 11,362, forward strand.
AGTTTGGTCCTGTCCCTCCTTCCTCCCAGCCTCCCCTCCTCCCCAGCAGAGCACGAGGCTCACAAAGTCCTTGGTCAGGGTAAACGTTGCTTAGCAACAACCAAAAACATCGGTCTTATCAGCCTTGTTCCTGGGTTAAGTCAAAACACCAGCTACTAAGGAGGAGAAAAACTGACTGCAACTGCTGAACCCAGGACAAGGATGAAGGCTGCATGATCAGGCTTCACAACCAGGCTTCACTGAGTTACAGAAAATTCTCAAGCCCATACATTCAGCTGTAATCCTGGCTAAATTAGCTGGACAAACAGCAGCAACAGCAAGACAGTAGGAGAGAAGGTGAATTAGCTGGAAGAGAAGCACAAAGGTGTGGTGTGCTATGCTAGTAACTGTCAGGAATAATACAGAAATAGGCTGGGTGGAAAGGAACAGACCCCTGGGGGGAATTAGAGAGACAAGTGCATCAGAACTTGAACTGCTGGAGGGTGGTTGGAGGCTCAGAAGGGACAGGACTTGTGACAAGCAGGAGCTCATCTTAGGTGCTGGCCTGAAAAGGTATTCAGCACAAAGGGATAGAACAAAACCTCATATGAAAGTATAAGTTTGAGTAACTTCGGTATTTCTTTAAAAACACGGAATCCTATCCCAATGATTTTCCCCTGACAAAGTCAGCACTGAAATGGGTTTTGTGCAGGTCTTGCACTCAGAACAATGCAAAGCTGGTATTGTATCCAGCCTTGTTCAGGTAGCACAGGTGTGCATGACAGGGAAAGAACAGGCTTCTAGGACATCTGCCCACCTAAAGACAAGTGAAAAAAGCTAACCTGTGTGAGAATTGCAGAGTCTGTATTGAATACTGCAGCTGTCCAATAGTATGCACCTGTGGCAAGACTGGACACCGGCTTTATGAAATTAAGGTTTTGTGTGGTGTAAATACGTAAACTATGATGCAGAGAACATCATTGCCGGCTGGAGAGACAAGTAGCCTTTAATGATTGCAGGAGAGCAGGAGCTTTTGCATTTCACCACTAGGCGACAGCAGAGCACTTAATAAATCAGATTGGAGCTTTGGTTTCAGAAAGAGCATTGCTCTTTCATTTCAACATTTCATTGTCAGTGCCTGCTGGGTGCTTTCTTTTACAACATCTAAGCTAGCATATGTTTTAATTTCCATTACGTTTATAACAAAACAGATGTGAATTATCACCCTGTTCTTTTTCTTTCACAACGACATTGGAAATCTGACAAAATACATTAAACTAAGTCTGCTGTGTGTTTTCATGGGGGGTGGGGGGACGGCAAGAGAATACATTACTGTAAGTGTTTTCTCTTTCACTCTCTCTTTTTAATCTCGAATTTTAAGGCAAAAAATTCTTGCAAGGCCATTGCCAATACCCTCATTTCCAAAAATATGTACTTCTAAGATGATGGGGGCAGTTTTCTTAAAGTACTGGGAGAAACATCTGACACTTTCCTAGATTTAACAGTTGTACACGTCAGCAGAGAGTCACTGCCCAAATGTGGAAAAATGGACACCTATTTAAAGACACTGAAATAGTCTGGCACACTGTCACGGATATAAATTCTCATCCCATATAAAGAGATTTTAATGGGAAGCCAGGATAGAGAACACTTAATCAGCAGCTCCTTGAGTTGCTCCTGCTCTTTGCTAGCCCCTGTCTCCACTATGAGGTTCTATCCTTGGACCAGGGGCGTAAGAAGGATACAAGTAGATAGGAATTGTGGGTTTACAACTCCTTGTTGAAAATCAGAAACCTTCATCCAGAAATGTTCCTTCCCTCCTCACACCTACAAGACCATATTTCTTAGCTCAGCCAAGTGATCTGAACACTGTCATCTCTCTATACTTTCCATGAGTAATTTAGCACACCTTTCCACTCGACACTGTGAATGGCCAAAAATCTTCTTTTCTGCAAGAAAATCCTGCACCAGATCATCACCACCACCAGTCAGCACTTCTGTAAGAAGACAGATACCATGCTGCCTGCTCATACCGATATCACGACATCTGTTTCATCAAGGCATTAGGAGTCAGCATCTAATGAGGCTTGCCTTTAGGCCAAATCTGTATGCTCTGCGCAGTTTGATTTTGCAAACAGAGCCTCAAGCCTACCCAAGTACCCAAGAGCAAGCACTGTCCCAGAGAGGGCTGGAAACACTGCCAACGAGGAGTCTTTGAGTGGGACATGAGAGAAACAAAAAAATTAGGTATTTATGTAACTTCTACATTGTGGCATGGTCTCCATGTGATGGAGGCTAATACATCTACAGAACATCATCAGGGATTTAAGCACAGCTTTATTATGAGATCTTCTATTAATCTGAGAGTGAAAAATCACTTAATTCTAGATCAGATTGGATCAGAACAGAAATCTAAGAATATTGCAATAACTCAGCTTTGGTTTGTTTGGTTTGGGGTTTTTTGGTTTGTTTGTTTATTCATTTATTTATTTGGGGGGTGTGATTGGTTAGTTGGGCTTTTTGGAGTTTTGTTTTTTGTTTGGGATTTTTTTTTGTCTTTTTTGTTTGACTGGTTTTGGGGGGTTTGTAGTTTTTGTATGTGTGTTTTCTATTGCTGAAATTAAGGGCTGTGGATCTATTAAGGTGATGAAAATGAAATGATTTTTTTATGCATCTTTGGCTTTTCAAGGCACCTTGAAACATGGTGGACTGTATTCCTCTCTCAGATGACTATGCTACCCATTCTTTTAGGTAAAGAACAGAAATTGATACTTTATTACTGAAGTTTTACTTTCAAGTCCTTGGGAGGACTTGTGTTGTATTCCAGAGCATCTCTTTCATAAATGTCTCTCAGTTTATGTACCTGATATTTATTATTGGTTTTTACCCTATTAAGTATATTGTCATATATTCTCCACACTATTGGATTTAGTAGCTAATGGATTTGATCCTATAAAGCACTGGAATTCAGAGAAGTTGAAAAATGGTTGTGAGGTGGATGGTATGGGAACAGTATAATCTAAAAATACGTCTTGTATTGGACATTAACATTTCATACAGCTCAATGTTTTTATAGCATGAATGCTCCAGTAAAATTGTAGGGGGGAAAAAATCCAGCCAACGTAATCCTGCTTCTTCCATCTTCCTTTTCCCAAGAATTTCATTTCCCAAGAGCTACATTACACTACTTTTGTATCTTACTGTAAATCACATATGCTTTTATTATGATCATGATTTTTTTCATTTCCCGAGTGAATACACTGAATGGATTAAACAAAATATCTTAAAAATGTCATTTCTGGCACAAGAAGTTCTATGTTAAAACCCTGGCTAAAGTCCTAAGTGAAAGACGTTCTTGTTTTAAACTGACTCATTAGTATAAATGATCATGTTCCGCAGCACACTGTTAATGGCAGTCTCGGGCCAGACAAAGCTTTCACAGTCAGTAACAGCACAGGCAAGCACAAGTTCCAAAAGCACACTCTGCTGCTGTGGTAAATTCAGCCAAAGACCAGTAGGACCAGATGCATGGAAAGTTGTTTTAGATGCACTTCTGTCAAAAAGACTGAAACACCTTGTTGATTACATCATATTTTTTCTCTATTTGTATCAACACTGATTTTCTAAATGCTGTCCAACTTCACCTGCTACGGTTCTCATGTTGAAACTCAGAAGTCTAAGAAAGCTGGGGCAGAAATACATGTCTTATTCAAGGGCTGCTTTTCACCTCAGGACAGTTTTCTTCCAGTAATTCATAGAATCATGGAATCATAAAATTGTAGAATGGTTTAGGTTGGAAAGGACCTTCAGATCATTCAGTTCCAACCTCCCTGCCATGGGTAGAGACACCTCATACTAGACCATGTTGCCCAAGATTCTGTCCAACCTGGCCTTGAACACTGCAAGGGACAGAGCATTCACCACTTCTTAGGGCAATCCTATATCTAACCTAAACTTTCCCTGTTTAAGTTTAAATCCATTCTGCATTGTCCTATCACTGCAGTCCCTAACAAAAGACCATAGAAGAAAAAGCACCTTCATCTTGCCTACAAAGTCATTTGGAGTTTTGCCAGCTTACTTTCATTTTCTCCTGACACCTTAGGTGAAACTTGGGGAAAAAAAAAATATATGTAGAGGACTGTCTCAGCTCTATAGAAGGAGAACAATCCACTATAACCTGCTGTGTGTGGAGAAGGAGCTGGCTGGCCATTTTCACCTTAATCCAGTGTCAGAAAAATTCAGCTATTCACCTGAATAAGAAACTGCTGCAGGCAGCAGAACTGCTGAAACCTCATTTTGACCACAGTTTTTGCTTGTGATTGGATTCTGTTGTCAGGAAAAGACAAGTAATCACTATAGTTTTTCCAGCATTTAAAACGTTATGAAAATTTTCTGGTTCTCCAAGCAGTCCCTCTCTTAGTGGAGACAGAAAGATCATTTCCCACCCTTACACTGTTCCTGTTCCATGAGACTTGTAAGAACTTAATGTCTGTCAGCCTTCTGTGTCTGTCAATTTTAGTACATACAAGCTCAGACTCAAAGCAGACTCAGAAACTGTTGCAGGCACAAGCTGCAATTATACATGGCTTGTTTCCTTGTGAAACCAGGTTAAATTCAATGCATCACTGTGACACATGCTTACAACTCTTTTCTTGAATGTAAATACAGCAGGCTCTTTCTTCAGCTCCATGGAGTAACGACTTTTACTACTCAGACCACAATTTACAGACCACAGATTTCCCACTGTGGACCTCACACATGATCTTATGCAACAGTAAACTAAGTAAATCCGGCTTTAGCTGCACAACTTCGTAAACAAATATTTTGTAAAGCATCTATTAAGGGAGTTGCTATCTTCATTAAGAAGAACATAGAAGTTTTCTTTAAAAGAAAAAATGAAATCAAAATTAAACCTACTTAACGTAGCATAAGATATATTGATGGGATGCTGGATATAGATACTTCAGACTTTGCACCCCATTTGTATAGATGCTGTAATTCAGTGTAGTGACTTTCAACTGGCTTCAGATGCGCACAGCTACAGACATTTTCCATGTTTCAAGGACTTTCTTCATAACCAAAAAATATTACAGGTTTAGATTAAATCCTCAGGTAGAAATCATACTGGCCTTACTGCTAACTCTTTCAGCTCCAAAAAAGTCCAATATACTCATGACAAGTTCTAAAAATAAGACTTATCACTATCTTTTTTTTTGTTTATTTTAACCCCACACCTTGAACTGAATTAATACAATGCAACAATAACACACTGCTGATTTTTTCAAAAAGGATTCCATGCAGAAAGTGACAAAAGGATCAGATGCATTATTCCATGTAGCTGAAGACCAAGTCTTTCCTCAGAGCATAGCTGCATTTTCAGGTACGCATTCTCCCTTCACTCCATCCTTATCTACCCCATCACATGATGCAAAATGCAAAACTCACTGGTTTGAGAAATGTGGGAGAGATAAGACAAACTTTTCTCCTGATTCACAGATACACTTCTTTGACGTTATTTCCAATGAAAAATGCAGGAGCAGTATGACAACATTAGAACAGCCACATGAATTAGATAACTCATCAGTGTAGTTCACTATTTTAATCAGCCTGTAGCATGTAAGATTTAAAATGTATACCAAAGCTTGAGTTATCTGGCTATGACAATCATTGATAACTGTCTGCTGACTAAATCAGATAGACTGCGTTGTTAGGTAGATCATAATTAACAGTAAAATCACTGACTCAAAGTGAAATAGTAGATAATACATTTTCCAACTTGATATTCATTTTAACAGCTCTACTATTATGTTTAGTCATTGAATTGATTCTTTTGTCTCCGCAACTTAATGCCCACAAGAGCAGATTTCCACTGCCTGCATACAACATGGATTATTCAAGAGATTATGTCTAGAATAACTAAATCACCTATTAGATTTTATTGAGGATTTAAAGTTTTATGACTGAAGGGGAAAAAAAGAACTTTTTTTTTTTAAATGCAAAGAATTTATTATGTTTTACATGTGCATGGCAAATAAAAAAACCCAAAACCAAACAAACAAACCAAAACCCTTAATTTCCTTCAGAGTTTATAAAGTATAGCTGAAGTCTTATTTTTTGTGAATATTANATGACTGAAGGGGAAAAAAAAAACTTTTTTTTTTAAATGCAAAGAATTTATTATGTTTTACATGTGCATGGCAAATAAAAAACCCCAAAACCAACCAAACAAACCAAAACCCTTAATTTCCTTCAGAGTTTATAAAGTATAGCTGAAGTCTTATTTTTTGTGAATATTACATTTTTAGTTCACTCAAATGTTCTTTGATTCAAGAACTGAAAGAAAGATAAAAGTAGTAAACAGCACTTATTCTGAAGACTTATCGTTTGATATACCAGTTGAAAGTCTTTCCCAGATAAGTCTCAACTGCATGTTATCCCAACCTTGAAGATTATTGCTGATTTGCATCTGTATCCAATATTTACAAATCCATTTAATGTATGTTGGCATGTTGGCTTTCTGCTTTTAAAAACTTAGCTGACAAAAAAAATTACTGTACTTTTGGCTTAAATCTCAAAGGTTGCTTTCTCAAGGCTATTGTTATTGTGATGAGAAGTAATGTCCTTAGAACTTATTGTATTTTGTTAATGCCCATTTGAATTGAATATTCAGAAAGTCAAAAAAAGAAACCCACATTATAAAAACAACAAACCACAAGGGTATTGGCATTTTTTCACTTTGATTTTAGTCTTTTCTTTTTCTCTTCACTGTCTGAAACTTCATTTGTATTGTAAGACACTGTTTTCACCAATTTCACTTGTGATAAGCACAGATGTGTATTAATAGCACAACTATGTTGCATAAAATTTTAGTTATGTCTGAACTAAAGCGTGATGTGTCAGGCCTTCAACAGGAGTCTTCGGGTGATGGAAATTATAGCATTATGCAAGCTAAAGGCCAAGCTTTACAAGTTCAGAGCAGTGAGTTCTCCAGATCCTTTCAGTTCTCTGCTCTCTCCTACTTGTTCTTCTACCATCAGATGGAATGACTTTCCTCCCCCACCATGCCATATAGAGTCGAATATCACTTCATCTTTGTTCTGACTTTCTATAGCATCTTCTTGCCAAAAGCACTGGAAAAGATGTGCCATCCAAAGCATTGATCTCCAGCTTCTTCAGGAATTTTTCAAAACCTAGGCTTTTTGAAAAATACAGGTAGTGCTGCAGCCTATTCCCTGAGAACATACCACAGCTTAGTCTTGCTCTGTGGCATATGCTGTGCAAAGTACTGCCAGATCTGTGAACAGTAATGAGCTTGTGTAAGACCAACAGGCATCAAAGTCTCCAGTGTCTTCTGAATGTGTTGTCATTCTTGTCAACAAAAATGTCACAGTAATCTTTCAAACCTCTATGTCTCTCTCCCCCTTTCCCTCTGTGCATTTTTACAGCTATCAAAAAAATGTAAAGTGAATAGAATCTAGATATTACCACTCCCTTGTCAGTCTTTGCAAAGAGTATTAAGCTTGTATTTGTTTGTTTGTTTTACAAACTGGCCTAGAAATTTAATAGTAATACTCAAGTACACTTTTCTGAGCATGTGCCAATTAGCATGACTAATCTGAAATCAACAGTTATGATCTATCCTTCTGGCCAAAGTATTTGAGAAATAAGCATATTCTATAGCTGAGTAGATTGCCCTCCTTGTACATGTGTATACATGCATTCATACAACATATGACCATGAAGGGAGGATATAGCTTCAATTAAGATGACATTTTCAGCTTGCCTTTTGTGTGAGAAACCTAGAAGCTGATGCATCTGGATATAGTCTTCCTAAAGCAGTTTATTGGAAATTGCACTGTGAAATCACAAATCTTCCACTGGAAAAGTGTATCTTAAGACCATGTACCAGAAAATGTGGTTAATGAGAAAAGCAAGTGAAAAAATCCAAAGCTGACTCAGTCAGGCCTCCTTCAGAGTTAAAGGTTTGGTAGACAAACTTGGGTTGCTTAGAAAAAAAGAGTAGCTTCACTGTTTTTTTCCTGGCATCCAGCAAGTCATAAAAGTCTTGCCAACAAAAAACTCAACATAGAATCATAGAATGGTTTGGGTTGGAAAGGAACTTAAGTTCATCAAGCTCCAACTCCTCTGCCATGGGAAGGGACAACTCACACTAGACCAGATCACTAAAAGCCCTGTACATCCTGGCCTTGAACACTGCTGGGGATGGGGCATTTAGCACTCCTCTGGACAACCTGTTTCTGTACCTCACCACTGTCACAGTAAAGAACTTCTTCCTTATATCTAACCTAATCTTCCCCTGTGTAAGTTTGAACCCATTACCCCTTGTCCTGTTGCTACAGTGCCTGATAAAGAGTCCCTCTCTGGCACCCTTGCAGGCCCCCTTCAGATACTGGAAGGCTGCTATGAGGTCTCCATGCAGCCTTCTCTTCTCCAGGCTGAACAGCCCCAACTTTCTCAGCCTGTCTTCATACAGGAGGTGCTTCAGCCCCCTGATCATCCTTGTGGCCCTCCTCTGGATTTGCTCCAACTGCTCCATGTCCTTCTTATATTGAGGACATGTTTAGGTCCATTTCCTGAAAGCCAAACATTAGGACTTCTGGTGGCACTCACTGAGCTTTGATCTTCTTTTTACATGCTATTCTATATGCAAAATGCATCAGTAGCAAAGCACATCCAAGTAACAGTGGAACCATACAGAACCAGGTTAAACTTGAAACAGTTCTGAAAACTGAGGAGGAAAGTTTGGTTTTATTTGGTTTCTTGGTTCTCGAAGCTCTGTAGTTGTTAGGGGAAAAAAAAAAAAGTAGTGTAACTAATTTTCAGATGGGGTGAATTATGGCAGTTCTGCTGCTTGCAATACAGTTGCGACAATTCTATATAATATAGCAGCTACCTCCATTACCTAAATGGAGTCTCCCCAAATGGAGAAGCATGGTTGATGGTAAAACCAAATTTAAAGTCATCAGTTATTTCATCAGCCTCTTCTTTAATCATCACCATCTTGTTTACATGCTAAATATGTTCCATAGAAACATAAATCACAATTTTACATGATCATTGATGCTGAAAACAGAAGGTTTAACCAGAAAATTGAAATTTACAATACAAAGACTGAAAGTATTCATTTCCCCACACCATCCACAAGAACATTTCCATAAAGATTAACTTCCTTGTGAGCCAGGTCAGTTCTCAGGTCTCTCTGGCAGCTGCATCGCTTGCTTTGGAATAGCACCAAGGAACTAGCTGATACAGCCTGTAGAGTCCTATGTGTGTGGAGTTATATTATTTTAAAGTAAGGAAAACAATTACAAAATTATCTTGGCTTTAGAATGCAACTCAGAACTTCAAACTCAACAGGGCAAGACATTTGTTTTGGATCTGATAGGATGTATCTTTCTGCAAGTGAAATGTTGTAGTTCTGTTACATGACCGCAATAGCCAAAGTCATAATGTTATTAATGTACTTGGCTACACTGTCGTATCTGGTATGTGAACATCTGCAGTGTCCTGAAGTAACCTCACAAATTCTGATAAGCAAGAAAATAAAGACAGATTTTTTAAAAACCAGTCAGTAGATACCTAGAATTGTGTTCCAGAGGAGGGATTTCTGACAGTCTGAAAGGAAACCAACAGAAAGATCCATACTCTGATTAGGAAGAAAAACAGTGCTCAAAAGAAATACCAGCAATACAATCATTGTATTTAAACTCCCCTCTTGCTTTGTTGCTTTTGGTATTATTATTAACTGCTATTAAGCACAAGAAGTAATAGCTACTTACTAGTACAGTTCATGGCATCAGTCTGTTAATAATAAATAATCCACTTATGAAGTAGTGTTGTATTTGAATTGCAACATAATATATGTAGTTTAAAAAGGGTACATATTTTCACCATTGTCCTTCCTTTTGTCTTTTCCTTGCCTTCATGAGCACACTTTGAGAAAGTGGCACCCTGCTCCACTGATTTGGTCATAGTAGTAAAACCTTCATATTGTGACAAAGATTTGCAAGCGAAGGAAAATGAGTTATAAACAGCAGACATATTTATAACTGTGTTATAAATAAACAGACAGATCTTCTTTTATATATACATATTTTTTTACATAATTGTACACAGGCATGTTTTCCATGGAAAATGTGGCTGGACAAAAGAGAGCTTGGGTCACTTGAAGCCTCCTCTTTCTGTAGCTATTAGAGGTAACTTTCTCAAAGGAGTTTCAAGGACCTGGCACACAGAACCTTATTATTCTGATCTCATTAATGTATATAAATATTTTAAGGGAGGGTGCAAAAGGGTGGAATCAGGCTCTTTTCACTGGTCCTTAGTGACTGGAAAAGAGGGAATGGTCAAAAACTAAAACACGGGAAGCCCTCTGAGCATGAGGAAACACTTGCTCACTGTGAGGGTGGTTGAGCACTGGCACAGGCAACTCAGGAGTTTTTTGTGTCTCCAACCCATAGAGATATTAAAAAACTGTTTGGACATGATCCCAGGCAAGAGGCTGTAGGTGGCCCAGCATAAACAGGGAAGATGGATGAGATGATCTCCAAAAGTCCCTTCCAATCTAGACCATTCTGTGCTGCTGTGATGCTGTGGTTCTGTGACTAAGAGAGAGGATTACAACAGATTATCTTTGTAATTCCTTCACCCTTTACCTCCATCCAGAACCAATTCTAACGGTACAGTTGTAGAACAGTTGTGCAAGTGTCTTGAAAAACAAAGAGAACAGAGAGTGTCCAAGCACAACATATGGCAGGAGAAGAGGTTAAATTCTTGAGAGACAAAAAGGGTAAAAAGAGGTCCAGATATATTAGGAATAATCTGTATATATTTTAAAGAATTGATGATTTGATTCGAAAGTATTTCTTTTTCCCATTTTTTCCTATACTTTCATTTAATTTTTTTTTTTCATGGTGAAGAGAACCACTGATTGACTTCCCACTTGGAAGTCTCATTCTATTTTCAACAAAATATACCACTAAGGATAAACAGGCTAAAAAACAAGGACTGGATAACTCCTGTTGTGCAAACTGCCAGAGTGCTCAGGTAGCTAACCACGATAGCAGGGGTAGTGCACCAAAAACCTACAAGCCTGTACTCTGCTGAAGTATATGTGTGTATACACACACATATGCACACCTGACTTTTTTTAACTTACCGAGTTGTGAATTTCTAATGATAAAATTTTTCTTTCTGAGACTACATGATCCAAAATGTTCAAGTATGAAAAATTCATTCAAATTATGCAACCACTCTGGAATCCCCATAAACATTGAAAGACTATGTGGTAACAGAATTTTTTCCCTTTTTTCTGAACAAGAGCTGCTCAGTCTAGTTTTAAAGCCGTTGGTGAAGTGTTTGCTAACAGCAGGACCTTATATGCTGCTTGATCCAGCTTTGGCTATATGTCAGCTACAGATATTTCAAACTGAAGACTGGGTATTTATTGGTCATTTATTTCCATTAAGACAAGTCTGAAATATGTACTTGTATTTGTGCTTAGTCCAGTAGTGGTACAGAATGAAAATACAAACCTAATTCTCCAGCATGCTCACTGTACCCAAACACAACAAGCACCAAGGAGATGTGAAGCAAGCACTTCAAGTAGGAGTGGTTGCGGTTTACTCTTTTGAAGAAAAACAAACAGTAGGCAGAAGGCAGAGGAATAATATGCTGAAAAAAAACCCCAAAACCCAACAAGAAAAAAGCACATGCCCTCCACACTCAACTGCAAAAATAACATACTTCCCTTTGGAAAAGCAAATTTATTTTACTGATGGGTCATTAACTGCTAACAGGACTGTNGAAGGCAGAGGAATAATATGCTGAAAAAAACCCCAAAACCCAACAAGAAAAAAGCACATGCCCTCCACACTCAACTGCAAAAATAACATACTTCCCTTTGGAAAAGCAAATTTATTTTACTGATGGGTCATTAACTGCTAACAGGACTGTAACATTTACTACCATAGCCACTGATGAAATTAACTAACTGTGCCACTTTCAAGTGAAAAAAGAGACTTCATATAGTCCAGAGAAAGTTAGTTTATGTTGGGCTGCAAATGCCCTATGAACTCTGATTATTTCCATGCATCTATTTTGTGCTTGTTTTACACGTTTTTGTAATTCATGAAAGCAACACAACAAAAATGTTATGATACACAAGTAATTCTATTAGGAGACACATTGATACACGTTTTCCCATTGTAAAATAAACCACACAGCCATACCAAATGTCTTTGGATTATAATTCTGGCATAGTTTAACAATATAATAAGTTTAGATTACAAGGTTCTGGTATTGTATAAGAATATCATCACAACCTAAAGTTAAAGCAGCATTTTCTAGTTTAACTTTGTATATACTGTCTTTACAGTCTCTTAGGAACATGGTAGAATTGGGCCTTGAGCATTAATTTGAAATCTATGCTCCTGTGGACTGCACAGCTCTGGATCAGATGCAGGCATAGAAACAAATGTTATCTGAATCAGTGAAGGATCCTGCCTAACTGATATCAAACAAATATTTTTGCATGACTGGATAGTGCATAGATGAGCCATTAATGATTGTGGAACCACTTTGTTGGGGTTTTTTTGTTTGTTCAGAATTACTGAAGCAGAATACATTTCTATAGTTTATTACTGAAACTTGTTTTTTTTTAATTTTCAAAAATCCTTGGTGCTGTTTAGCACATCTTAAGATATTATCCTAGAACTTTATTTGATGATTTCTCAGCCATGCTTTAACTGAATGCTACCGTAAATTGGATAGCTCTTGGAAAACACTTACTCTACTTCAAAAGTTTCTGATTATACTCTCATTCTCTTTCTTGTAACACAAAAAAAGTCCTTGTGTCCATTTAATGGTTATTCAATGATGCAACTGAATAGACTGGACAATTTAAGCCAGTTTGGTGACCTTCTGTTAACCCACACAGGTGTAAAATCCACACAGATGTAAAATCATCTACAGATGTCCCTCTCCTATGTTACAGTTTGATGCAGAGATTACTTACTCTAAGCTCCATGCATAGATTCTCCAGACTGACTCTTCTTTTATTCATTGGAGTGTATCAGTGAATACTTCCTATAATGTAAATACCTTAGCTACTGCTTTCTATGATGGAAAATAAATACATCACTAAAAAGCTATTTTCTGAGCATTCTGAAAGAGTGTAATATATTTTTTGTGAGGAATAAACAGCAATTGCCTCTTTCATTGGTTGCTCTGTATGACTCATGCAATTGTTCACTTCTGTATGAATACATCTTTGTCACTTTTTGTAGTGAATGTAGAAATATTCCAATATCTGTAATTCTGACTTTTAAAGCATGTATCAGTGTTTTCTGTGTAGTGACATAGTAAGAAAAAAATAATGAGATATGTGTATTTGTTTATTTTAATTTCCAAACCATATTTCAGTATCTCTACACAATCTGTTTGTTCAATACCATAATTATCTTTAATTCACGTAAGCCTACTTCTACATGGAGTTATAAATCCTACAGGCCAAACAGAGGATTGGGTCCTGACTGATGAAATTATTCTACTTGGCTGATGGACTTTCAGTCTTTTCTTTGAATTTCTTTTCTGTTGAAAACTGTGAAATCTAATTAAGCTCACAGAAGATTTAGACATTAGACATATTACTGTACCATTTATATATTGATGTACTGGGACTGTTTCCAGAGTTCACTCCCGTCAATGAAATAAATATGATCCAATACAGAAAACGAAGCAATGTGTTACAGAACACACTTAGTTTGAACTTTTGGAAATTTAGAGCTACAGAAAGGTTAAATGAAACTACATTTAAATTCTTGTTACATTTTTCTACTTAATTTTCAAGAGGATCCCAAGCTGATAGAGGAAGCAAACTCATTGTATGCTTAAACATCATTCTTCTCCCATTTTTAACTTATGTCTTTGTTATTTTGTCATACATATTTATGACAGTCATGACCCTTACAAGCCGTTTCTAAATTCCCTTCGAAGTGTCTGTTTTAAAGGTGAAAATTAACGGGAATTTATTGCTGAGCTTCTGAAAAAACCCAACTTATGACAGAATGTGTTTCAATTCTCAAAATGAAGCCCAGCAAATTATCATCTCCTAAATGTATCATCTAAATGCTAACTGCCTCAGCATCATATCAAAAACACTATTGCAAAATAAAAGGCTTTTTTTTCAAAGCACACACTGCTTGAATGATTTCTTTATACAGGCTGCTCTAATGGCTACCTTTCTTTTTCTACAGTTTCCTACATTTCATAGGAATTTCTTTCATTCCATACATTGATCAATGGAGTTACTGTTTGAATTATGGCAGTCTGGAATCACAGTTCTTGAAAGATGTTTTTCTAGGTGCAGATCTTTAAAAATTCAGCCACTGTTATGTTTTAGCAATTTTTTGTGCAGCTCCACTTCATTTGTCCCCAGCATGCTAAGGGTTATGAGAGGCCATGAGAAGTGGAACTATTTATTCTAGAATCATGTTTAATAACCCATATTTTCCAGCACAGATTTTGCAAAACATATTTAACACCAAGAGCAGTCAGAATCTATGCTTATTTAATATACTTTCCAGACATGCATTTCACAGCAGATTGTTTTTTAATGCCAGCGAAATGAGCACATAATGTAGGAATACCTGATTCCAGTATAATTTTAGAAGTAGCCCCTTAAAATTGTTACTTCAGTTATGTATCTAAAACAGAGGTTTATTCTTCATTCCTTCCTCTTCGATACTCACATCAAAACTGCTAAAGATAATAAAACTAGAAAGATCTCTTGCATCTTCTTTGGCCATACTGTAGAAACCCTTCTACCTACAGATTCTAGTGACAGGAATCTAGTGTTATATGAAAGCAGAACTGAGTAATAGTGCAAAGAAGAGTATAACATTGCCAGTGCTGCTTGTAGGATCATTTTCCCAAAAACCATTGTTTTGTTTGCAATTACAAGGCTATAGGCAATGCCATGTATATCAATCACTTAGAAGTAATTAAAGATTTATCTCCAAGAATGCACAGAACATCTGGGAAGTTCAAGGCACAGCCAAAGTTGATCTGATCTAGTAATGGTCACAACCTGTTTGAGTGGGAACTTGGAATAGAAGGTCTTCAACGTTCTTTTTCTTCCACCCTGCATTGCCATGATTTTGCTTTACAGGTGGAAAATCATCTTACGTAGCTGTCATTACTCACTGGTATGTTACTGTGAATACTATTGTCATTTTAATGGTGCTGAGGAAGTAACAAGTCTGCTCGAAGAAACTCAAGGCCACATTGCACAAATTTTTAGGCCTTTAAAGGCCAAACACGCCTTTAGAACAATCTTGGATTAGTTGAGGTGTTAAATAATAGTAGACAACATTCCTTTGGAGAAGACACATTAAAAAACGGTCTACTGAAAAGTACACGAGAATGAGAGGGAGGTTTAAGCAGCAAATGCTAGGCAAACAGTTTGTGTAGGAAGTGCAGTAAAATAGAAACATGGAAGATTTCTCAGGTTCCTGGACTTCCATGAAAATGCCTGCCATTAGTTTTATGGTAAATAGCAATAATACAAACACCTAACCATTCATTGTTTACTCAGCCTCATGGTCCTGCTGACCATGAGGAAAGATGAGAATTCAAAGGGTTACCGTAACAGGATTCTGTGTTCTGTTCCAAAATTGGTTTTCCAAAAGCATTTTACAAAAATTCAAAACAAAACAAAATGAAAAAGGGAGTGGAAAGAGAAAGGGAGAATGAAGAGAAAAGGGAGAAGGGAGAAGGAAGAACAGAGGGGAGGAAAAAGGAAAGGGAAAAGGTAAAAGGAACAGAGAAAAGAGAAAGAGAAGAAGGAAAATGCAAAAGGTAAAAGGGAAATGAAAAAGGGTACACTCTTTGACCCATCTTTAGATAAATATGTACAGAGGAAAAGGAGCATTTAATTCCATACAAATATTTGGTTTAGTGCTACAGCCTGTTAAATTAGTGTTAACAGGCTAGCTTTCTAACTTGTCCTAACAGGCTTCAAAACCAGCAGCCATGCACGATCCAGGTATTATAGAATTACACATCCTCACTCTCCTGGTCTTTAACTGCCCTTGTCTGTGATCACAGGCAACTCAGTGAGAACCAGCTCACAAAGGAATTGAGTATGTGAAGTCCAACTTTTAGTTCCATATTTAGAATCACAGAGTAAAGTAGTTTAGAAGGGCCCTCTAAAGGTCATCTAGCCAATCTGCTGCTCAATACAGGGCTAACCTGAGGAATTAGGTAGCTTAGAGCCCTGATTAGTCAAGCTTCAGATACCTGCAAGGATGGAAATCCCACAACCCCTCTCAGCAACCTTTTCCAGAATTTGGTGAAGAAATATTTTCCCACTTGTTCAATCAAAATTTCCTTCAGCTTTTGACTGTTATTTGTCCTTTTGCTTGATTTTGTCCTGTGAGAAGAGGACTTTACTAGTAAAGTTTTGTTCTGCTTACTAACTTCTGAACACTCTTTATGGGAATCCTGCAATGTGTATGGAAACAATATGTCTTGAAATAGGATACTCAGGATACAAGTAACTTCAGTATCCATAGAGTTGCTAAGTATTCATTTAACATTTATAATGCATATCTTCAGTAGTGTCTGCATTAACTCATAGAGCAGCAGTCTTCTTTCCCCACTGGTTATGTCTTTGTTTCTTATTTTTTTTCTTTTTTGTTTTTGGTTTGGTTTGTTGTTTTTCTTTTTCCACAAATAAAAAGCAACCTTGATCAATATAGAAAAAAATTATTTTTTGAAGGATAATATTTCAAGAGAGGTGATGAAAACCTCCTTGTTGGACAATTCAAAGCTGGTGTGGGTAAAACAGTTACAGAGTTGCCATAATTTTGTTCTGTCTTTTGAAATCTGATAAGAGCAAATGTAAAGAAGACATCAATGACTTCACCAGGTCACCAGTGATTTGTGTATTTTTCCACTGAGAATGCATCCTTTAAATTTTAAGCACGTTCAGTTTTACACTGAACATCACTCTCACCCTACCAGGAAATTGCCATGCAGTACTTATTTGTCAAATTCCATCTCATGACAGATAGAAGGTTCACTATAAGTGCATCAGAAAAAAAAACCCACAGCAAGAAATGTACATGTGGAATCAAGGCCTTGATTATAAGTCCACCTTAGCAGTATTTTGAGTTTAGTCAACTATTGCTAAAACCAAATGCAGTTATACGCAAATACGTCATGTGTTATAGAACTCTAATTAAATATTCAAAATTCTTTTAGATAAGTGTTTTTACATGAATAGCACTTCATCATAACAACTGATAATTTATTTTGATCAAAGGCAGATTTTTTCAGCTGAGAAAACTTGCATGTGTCATATACCATTCATGTAATTGCATGGGAAAGAAAACTAAAGAAAGGAAAAGAAGTCAAACCACGCATGTTAAACCACATTCACAGCTACTCTGAGAAGGATGAAATATTTGCTTGGTTTTTACAGTGAACAGCAAGAAGGGATTAGATTCATACATACACACACTCACATGCACCGCAAAATGGCAGTACCACTGTGGAGCATTCATTGCAGATGAGTGGTTCCTTCTAGTCAAGAAGTCAAGAGCTATGTTGGTTTGGCAATGTGCTGAAACAGATGAAACTGGAACAGCTTGTGAAAAGCTGAAGACTAAGAAAGGCTAACACTTTGGTCCTCTGGGAGTAAAAACGCATCATATTCACAGAAGTGATGCAGTGTAATTAGATAGTATGTAGTTAAAGTTTGATGGCAGAAATAAAGGTCTATACTGTGGAGAGACACTGCACACCCTTACTGTGATGCAGCCAATGGTCTGGCAAGGAGTACTTTTGAGCCTGATCAATGGATACTTTGATGTCAGGAATCCCAAATATGAGAGAATTCCTAGAAAAGCCTTAGATTTTGCATGATTTTCCCTCATTTTTTTGACTATATACCTATCATACCTAATAATCAAACAAGCTAGCAATACATGTTTTTGGTTGTCCACAACAGCCTTTGGCTTCTTGAAGATATACCTTCAATGAAACATAACAGTGCTGAGCAAGAAGTAATTCTTATTTAGATAAATAACTTGATAATCCACCAGATAATGAAGACATTAAAACCAGAATGCCTTAGACCACTCAGCCATTGTAACCGTTCTTCAAGCATTGATACAACATTCTTCTGTTGAATGTCAGGAAGTGTAACTCTGAGTGGGGACGCAGTTGCATGGGTAAATAACTGGTTGGATAATTGCATTTAGAGTAATGATTAATGGATCATTCTCTACCTTGAGGTAAGAAGTGGACCACAGGTCTATACTCTGAGATCTGTCCTGTTTAATATCTTCACCAGTGACTTGTGGAGGCAATACAATGGACTTATGAAATTCGCAGGTGACATTAAGGGGGAGAATAAAAACGGGAGGGCTGGGAGGCGAAATTAATATGCTTGAGGACAGGTCTGCTGCCTAGAGGGACCTAAAAAGGCTGAAAGAATGGGAAAACAGGAATCTTTGTAAAATTCAACAAGGACAAATGAAAAAACCTGCACCAGCCAAGGAAGAATTCTGTGCAATAATACAGTCTGATCAACAGCTCTAGAGAAAAGGACATGGGAGGCCTGGTAAGCAGCACACTCAACACTGAGCCAGCAGCACGCTCAATCAGCAAAAGCTGCCAACAGCATTATTGGCTATAAAGACAGGAACATAGTATAAGCTTGTAGCAGGTCAATCCTCAGCAGGTGTAGAATTTGGCATTTTCCTTTTCTGAACATCAGGAGATTTCTATTATTCATTTTTCCAGCCTGTCAAGATAATCAAGAGTCATATCTCAATGACATCAACCATCTTGATGAGCCATCATGGATGAGTCCCATCAGGTCCTGTGGACTTTGTATGTCCAACTGGTTTTAATGTTCCCTCACTCATTTCTCCTCCTTGGAGAGTAAATCTTCATTGCTCCAGACTTTTCTCAGTGGGCTCATGGCTTCAGTTTCCTGAAAGGAAACCCTACCAGAAAAAAATTAATCAAAGAAGACACTGAGTACCTTGCCTGTTTCCATGTCCCTGTCAAAGGGTTCCTTGCCCAATTCAGCAGCAGGTCCTCATGTTCTCTAGTCTTCTTTATTCTGCTGGTATACCTGTAGAAGACCTTCTTATTGCTCTTCATGTCTCTTGTTAGATTAAATTCCATATGGGCTCTAGCTTTCCTGACCTCGTTACTATAGTTTCAGACTGTGTCTTTATATTTCTGATGTGCCATCTGAGCCTGTTTCCATCTCTTGTGTGCTTTCTTTTACTGTTTGAGTTTTGTCATATGAAGTATTACCAGAGATGAATCAAGAGCTTGGATGCCATGCAGTTTATCTTCTTACACTGTTTTGCAGTAAACCTCAGTTATGGGCCACTCAGAATATCTATGCAACATAGCTACTGCTTATAGAAAACTTTGAAGCATGTCTTGGATCAATATTCTTTTCTCTCAAGATTCAACAACTTACTCTTTAACATGATGCACAAAATTGAAATTATTTCTATGTGGGTTCTGTTCTCCTTGGGTTAGGTAATGTGCAAGAAGGGAAGTAGACATAAAATGCAATAAGCAATGACCATGCAATATAAATACCCACCAAAAAACTATAGAGAAAGTAAAAAACTATATTCACTTTCCTAAAAAGCAGTCAGACATCCTGATGATGTACAGAACTGTGATTTTACAGCTCAGAGCAATATATGCCATGAATAAAACTGGAAGTTAACACTACCTGAGCAGTTATAAGTTACTATGGTAGGAAGGAACATGCCGCAGCACAGCACAGATTCAGTGGCAGCAGCGGAGGTAGACACAGAGTCATAAGACCCAGGAGACCCCCAGGCATAGAATAAATCCAGAAAAGGGCCATGAAGATGTTCAGAGCTGGAGCACCTTGCCTGGGAAGACAAGCCAAGAGATTTTAACTTCTTCAGCCTGGAGAAGAGAAGGCTCCAGGGAGACCTTATAAAGCAGCCATCTAGTAAGTAAAGGAGGCCTTACAAGAAAGCTGGAGAGAGACTTCGACATGGACATATAGTGACAAGTCAAGGGGGAATGCGTTTAAACTGACAAAGGGTAAGTTTAGATTATCTATTAGGAAAAAATACTTCACAATGAGGGTGGTGAGGCCCTGGCACAGGTTGCCCAGAGAAGCTGTGGCTGCCCCATCCCTGGCAGTGTTCACGGCCATGTTGGATGGGGCTTTGAGCAACCAGGTCTCTTGGAAGGTGTCCCTGCCTGTGGCAGGGCGGTCATAGCTAGTTGATCTTTAAAATCCCTTCCAATCCAAACCATTCTGTGATTCTATGAAATGGCCAAATATTCTTGCTAATGTTCTATCTTCTGTACTGAAGGTGAAGCAAAAGACCATGCAGTTCAAATTCAAATCTCATCACTGAATTAGTATTATCGGTTTCAGGCCTCAGTCAATTGAACATTTGAAATGAAACATACTTGAGTGCCTTCAGAAAAGCCTGGTTCTTCTCTGAACCCCTTAGGAAAACTTGGTTCAAACCCTAGCTCTTCTCAGATTGGGCTCTAAGATGGGTATTTGTTTAAAATACTGCAATTCTTCAGCAGCCCTGTCTGTTGCTTTTTCCAAGGCTTTCTTACCAGAAAGTATCCTGAATAACACATCTGTTTGTTGTTGCACACTGCTTGTATGCAAATATATTAAAATTAGGGTTGGCCTATTTTACTCATTCTCTGGGAGAATTCTACCTGCACTATACTATATGCTGCATCTGTGACTTTCAATGTTTGGGAACAGGGACATGGAAAGATTTGATGGATATAATTCACCACAGTCCAAATTGCTGGCTAATTTTGTTCTTTTTTTATACATGCTGTAATCGTGTGCATTGGCCTAATGGGAAAAGATTGCTTGGTGACCTAGAAACTGTGGTGGTAAATAGATATACTCTCTTAAATAGATAACATTAATGACACCTGAAATAAAGTCATCAGATTCCATCAAATTGCAGTAGCCAAGGCACACTGTGTAAATTGGCAAAGCTATGGCATGTATTTGGTCAAATGTGAGATACTACTAGTAGAAATCCAAATCAAACCACAGTCCATACACCAAAGGAAAGGGGAAGAAATCACAGGCAAAGGTACAGGCAGTTTCCAAAATAGGTGTTTAAGTTGGAAAATAACATGTTAGAATAAGAAATGAGTTCTTTGGAACCTTTTGAAAACTCCAAATATATGGTGCAATGAAATCTTCCTTTCCATTGCAGTTACTGAAATGGCAACCTGCAGTTGAAGTCTGTATTTTTGTTGGTGTCCACCTGCTTGAACTAAACAAGCCAAGGCTATTCTTATGTACACAGTGTAAATCACTGTATTCTTCTAACTATTCCTAGCCACTTACAGCAGTATTTCTCATTCTCTCCAGTCATCCATTCACTTCTGTAGCAAGGATTGGTAGTTCAGTACCTAACACTAGATCATCAGGGTCTTTATCATACAAGAAATAAATCAGAGTTGAAATGTTTTAGTTAAATTGATAGGTTAGCAGGTACTACCAGAAGTACCTGGAATACTTGGAAATGGCAGTTTATACACAGCAGCTTCTGCACAGGACACAAATTGAGTAACAAAACTAGATATAGGCTGTGGGAAATCTGTGAGAGGGCATGGTAGTGCCCAAACGGATGTATATGCATTTAAATACTTAGGAGATGACTAGGACTTCTTTCAAGAAATTCCTTGTGTTGCATTGCCTAAAGCTAAGCCAGAACAACATAGAAAGGAGACATGTCAGTATAGACTTTCTTAGCAGAGCAGGTTCATCAAACAACAATTAGTGGCAAATGCAAGCACAACTGAGATTTTGAGTTCTATGCAGATCATGGAAACAACTGCTTGCTGCAGGCTTCCAGTGCGACCAGGATGCCTTCAAAGAAGGCACCTATTATAACACTATATCTAACCCAGCTGGTTTCCCCTTGAGGCCTCAGAAAATGCCAAAAAAATATAAAAATCTGTTGCCCGAAGCTAAGCCTGTAGCTTAGCAAACATGTAGTTTATTGTCCAAGAGAATTAGCATGTAGAGGTTGTTACACAGGAAACTAATCCATTTAGAAAAGTGACAAAATGGAACAAATTTACTAAAGCAGGTTTTGTTCCACTGATGTTATCAGTCTCTTCAGCTACTCACACAGATGACCCCAACTGAACCCAACTGATTTTCTATAGTAAATTAAGTATATTTTTCATGGAAATGCATTTTATCAACTATGAAATTAGGCTCAGCTGCACATTAAAAACACGCACAACAGCTGGTAACAGCCTGAAGATGCCTCTGGAAGATACACAGTGGCTCATTCAATTTAGACTCAAGTGCAATTTGATGATGTCCAAATGCTCAGTAAGATACAAGAGAAAATAGTGCCATCTAAATAATCTTTACAAACTAGTACACTGCATACAGACCAGCATAACCATAATTGTGTTCTACCTTAGAAAAGAATAGTATGAGCTGTCCTCATCATCACTTAAATCAGTTTAATTGTGTGCATTTAACATTTAAAGCATATACACTATTATTTGATAGAAACAAGTTTTTAAATGCATATAGATATTTATTTACACTCATGTTGGTTCATTCTGAAGGGAAGTGCAGGATAGATGCTTGTATGAATTACAGCAGTTGATCAACAGCCAATAAAAGTCAATAATTCAGGACTCCTCCATTAAACTTCGCAGATCATGAGTATAAAGTTTATATCAAAAGCCTAATGACAGCCATTCTGCCTACAGATAGCCAAGGAAATAGGCAAATATTTACTTTATGTAAACTACTGCTGAGCATGTTACTTAGGGCAAGAAAGTGCTGTTCAGCTTGGCTAGTAATAAACCCCAGATGTCAAAGAGAAATTTTTGAAGTTTATTTTAGAGCACATAACCATAATACAAATTGCAGAACCACATACACTTAAACTTTTATATATATATATTTATATATATATTTATATATATATATTTAAGGCATGCACTGATTTGAATGCCAAGAACTGAAAAACACTGATAACTGCCTAGATAGCCTGGAAGAGTAAATATGATTTCTGCAAAGGGCTAGATGAAGTCACAGGGAGGACTTTGCTACTCACAGCAAGGTTAGCTTGCAGGTTTTATACCTTTAGTTCTATCCACAACCTGGGGCCCAGTGTGTTCAGGATTGTATTCTAACCACCTGTTCACTAACTTAATTTGTGGTGGAAGATACAAAGCAACATGGGTAAAGCAGCCAGGGTAATCAATGTAAATCAAGATACATTATCAGGTGTAATTAAACACCAAGTACGTGCCCCAAAGGCAATGACAATTAGAATAAGATAGACTACACTTTCATGAGATACATGCTCAATTGTTGATTTGAACAAAGGTGAAATGACTAAGTAATGTATGAAGACACAACATATCCTTAACCCTCCCATACAAACCTAGAACAGGGTACTATATTTATACAGTTTTCATGAACACAGAAGAAAAACTACAAAAACAGGCCAGTCCAAATGACACTGTATTTCGGTGGAGAGGAAAAAGGTATATTATTCCTTGCCTTTTGTACATGTGCAATGCTAGTTGCAGCAAAAGAGACTAAAATGTAGCAACAGAGTTAAGAAAAATTGAAAATTCTAATTCACAGGAACTGTTGAGATTTCAGAATTCCTGTACAGTTTCACTCTAAAGCAATATCTAAGTATTTCTTAAGAGATTTGGTGGAAAAATTACCAAATCCCAGCAATTTGCAGAATATGCAACAAAATTTTAGAATTCTGAATTAAATATTTCTTCTTTTTTTTTCTTTTTTAGGATTTTGTTACAACACATAGCTTGATCTACAGATTACATGCAGATATGAAACTTCATTATAACAATCTAAATGGATGTAATTTTGATTGAGAAGAGGTGTCAACTGGTACTATGAATTAGTAACTCATGATTTTAAATACAAGCTTTTTAAATACATTGTTTTATTGTCTGTCTTATTTTACAATGCAAGCAGTAGTCAGATATTCCAGGACTTGGGAATGAAAGCAACACTTCTGCTGAAATGAAAGACCCAACATCATACAAGTTCAAAAAAGTTAAACTAAACCCCAGAAGTTCTGAAACAATTTTGAAGACAGCCATCTGAATCTGATGTAAGAGTAGATTGCCTCTACCCTTCCCCACCATCCTTTCAGTTTGTTTCCTCTTTCTCTGTAGGAACTGTCCATACTTATACAATTTCCTTAAGAACAACAACCTGGTCAAAACACTTTTCCTGATAGGAAGCTGATTAAAATTTTCTTAGTCATCTTTCTAATGTCTCTTGCAAAGACATGGCATAGCTCAAGGACTATGATGGAGTGCTGCTGGGGCTTTTGCTTTTACCTGCTCCCTTCATACCCCTCTGCAATTTGGTACTCCCCTTTGGTTCTTGGGGAAAACAAGAAGACAAGGCTATAGCTACCTAATTGCATACCATTGAGCAAATTCAGTAGACATCACTGAAGAGGCTGCCCAACTGGTAAAAGCAAAGATCACAAAATTTTCTTCTCTAGACTATCTGTGGGTTACTGCTTTGGGTGCAGGTTTGTAAAGAAGTTACTCCTTCCCCATTGTTCAGTGAATCCATGAGCAATTTTCTTGACGTGAGCATCTCAAGGTAATGTTTTCCGTTTTGCATATAGCCTGTACAATGATACAGCAGAAGGCACCTGTTACTCTAAAACCTGTACCGTTCCTCTAAACCTACACTTACTTGTTTCCAGTCCTTCTTATATAAAAAGGAATTTAGAGATACAAATATGTGCTATTGAGAGACAAAGGAGAGGTCAGCTGCTAGAAAAGCAGCACAGCAATATTCAATGGGCTGGAAAATCCTGGAAAGCAGTAATCTTAAAGGAGACAGTAAGTAAATGAACACTGGATAAAGCATAAGTTTAGCATCAAAGGGCCTGAATACCAGAGGGTCAATTAATCTCCCGTGTCTCCAAACATTTTCATCTTAAATACACAATTTATTTCTGTGTGCTCTATTACTAAAAGGAACTGTGGGAAAGGAAGAAGTTATTTCTGCAATAGTTAAACTAAAAGATCTAAAATATGTATCTCTTCAGTAGTTACAGGGAGAATTTATACCATTCATATATTTCTAGCACTCAACACCTGATTTCAGGAGATGAAAGCATTTAAAACAAGCATCAGGAAAATATTAGTCCAATGTTGTGGAATAGAAAACATGAGAACACTATAAAGTCAGGCACTTAAAAATCACATGTTTAAGGAAAAAAAAAAAAAAAAAAAAAAAAAAAATTTTGGGAAAAAACCCCCCCTTTTTAAAAAAAAAAAAAAGACCCCATTTTCCCTATTTATTGGTTGCTGTAGTGAAAGTTAATACGCNCATGTTTAAGGAAAAAAAAAAAAAAAAAAAGGAGTAAACTTTTGGGAAGAAGAACTTTTATATTAACAGACAAATGAGTAGGGAATGAGTAGGACAATCATGCAGGAACACATTGCCAGAACAGTCTCCAAGTTTCCAATGTTCTAAGGAGACTTACATAACCCCACTTGGTCTTCATCCATGGTAAATTTAGGAGTCCTTCCAGCAGTAATAAGATATTGCACAAAAAGAAACTGTCCTGTAGCAGTAGGGTTATCTTTCTTACTTCTGACTTCTGATCTGACATTCAGAGGGTTGGATATTTACAGGACCAAAGCTTCGAGTAATAGAAACTGGCATAAATCTACCAAAAAAGAAACTGTGTGTCAAGTAAATATTTGTTCCTTCTATCACTGTGCTTGAAGTTTTAATGATCTTCTGCTTATTAACTTTTATGTGCCAAAACTTGGTTCTTCCTGTCCAGATCTTACTCACTGCACTGTCATTCATCAGCTTAGAAAAACAGTTTTGCCTAGTGCAACAGATTTATCTCCAGTGTATACATAACATATTGTATTTCTGTCATTATTCAGACATACAATAACATTTTCCCCATTATAATATGTGTTTCCAGTTTGGTACCCTAATTAATAATCTGTAGTACAGCATTATATTTCTCATCTGCACTTGCAGCACTTGTTAGTGATAAGTAACCTATTAGTGATAACTAATCTTTTTCTCCTACTGCAATGAATACCTAGAGCTTTGACTTGTAGATGAACCATGTATTCTATGACAGTATCAGTTAAAAAGGAAAAAACAGTCTGAGTAACATTAAAGTCTTCATGTGCAATATCATTTCCCTTCAATAATTTCTAATGATCCTACCACATACTTATCTAAGAGTCATTTGCATAACAAATTCAGACCATTTTTTTGTAAGCTAGTAAAAACCCCTCATTTTGATGTAGGTATCTTTGCTCATAATGGAAAAGCGATAATTGAAGTTTTCTGACTTTTCTCAAAATTACATGTAAACTTTTAAATCAATGTTCTCTCTCTTAAGTAAAATTTGAGGCTATGTGTTCCAGAGATGCTGAGGGATTTGGCTTTGTTACAAGAACACGTGATCTGTGATTACAGAAAGACTTTCCACTAAAAATCCAGAAAGGCTAGGCTGGTTAAGCTTAACATTTAACTCAAGAAATCTGAAAATCACAATTTGCTCATACACCAGGAGGAACCTCTATGCACTGGAGAAAGCATCACATCTGTGTCTTTGCATTCATACTGTGCCTGATACATTCCTGATATCTCCAAAGTGACATATACATCTATCATAATTGCTCTCTGCTACCTTTTTCTGAGGTGATACACCCCAAACCATTCAGTAATTTCAATTTTTTTAAAGTACTTTCTGTTGATTATTACAAAACTGAGATAGCAGATATAATAGGCTGCCTTGCAGATGAGGAAACAACGTATTTTTTAACCTTTTCCAGAATGAATGGCAGCTTAAGCTCTTAACTTGAGCTGCTTCCCTACATGAAACGAAGAACAGTAAGCAGCAGAGAAAATTAAGATCTAAAAGGAAGAGTTTCTTTCCATATTAGGAAAGATTATCTTTAAATTAACCCTCACTCTCAAGTTATATACATGATTTGAAGAAGTCTTACCTTCTATGATCTGAGCTGCTGAACCAGCATGGATTGACAAGCCAGAGAGCAATAGCAGCAAGTCCCAGGTCCACCAGGCGTGCCTGGAGCAGGTGTGCCAAAAAATAAACGGGAGTAAGGCATGGAAAATAATGAGACCAAAATGCAGTACAGAAGCAGAAGGATAAAAAAAGAAAAAGTAAAATTTAGAAGTGAGAGTTCTTACCATGGGAGCATTTTTTGAAAGTCAGTTGAAAGACCTCCAGTGAGGAAAAAGTTCCGTGCACATGAGTTTTATGCTTACAAAAATAAGAAGTTAATAAAAACTTGAGCCTGCTGTTTCTCCTCCAACGTTCAGACACAAGTGGAACAAAGGCAGCTCTCAGGCTCACTGTGTGACTCACTGCAATTCAGTGCTCCAGCTCTGAAATCTGACTCCGTGTAGACTTTCCTGTCAGACCATTGCTGAAAACTTCCTACTTTATTTATTGATGGACAGCCCTTGCTGCTGTACGCCACCCCAACCTTGTTATTATCCAGTCTTGTCTTTAACTACTGTGTACTCTGACAGTAGCGTAGCTTCTCCAGCTTCCCCTTTCCCTCCGCCCACTCATAACCTTCAATCCAATAAAACATGACCTCCAACATCCTTCCATCCAGCATTATATAGCCAATGATTTGCATTCTTGCATTCTTATATAGAATAGGACATTCCTCTACTGTTTTAACCAAACGCCAACAGAAGAAAGTTTTAAGGTACGAGCAGGACAGAGCAGTCACAGTTAAATTGCAACAATCACCTGGAAGCGATACTGTCCCATAGATTTTCTGTCACCTACAGAGACATTTTGAGGCACACCCTTTTTCCCCGACAGTTTTTCTCTACTACTCCTATTTATAAAGCATTATAGCCTGTATGTAGGTTAAGAGTGTTTATCTACCTCAGCAGCTGTACATATATGAGTCTGCTATAGACATCCTGTAGCTAAGCATTTCTAATAGTTTCCATTCTAAATGTTATTTCACCCCTCCCTCCTAACTTCATGAAAAGCCTTTTTTTCCACATGTCCTTCAAAGCCAATTCTTGCTCAAGGAAGGATTTTTTTGAAAAGTAAGGTTGAGATCAACCAGACAATTTTTAAGTCACACAATTTTTAACAAAGACCGCAATTGTCACTTTTTGACTGGGACAGAAGGGAGCCTGGAAAGCGTTTCATATGGAAAGATACCGATGTTCTCCTGGTAGATTTAGGCTGGAAGGTGCTGAAGATTGCTTTAGGAGATTAAAAACTAAAACTGGTTTTACTTAGAGTTTTTGCGTTGGGTTTTATTATTTTTGTTATTTCATTAAGTAAGGAAATACTGATGCTAGGGCTTTAAAAGTTAGAATCTTGATTCTGCCCCAGACTCCCCTTTTAAGTTAGAAACCACAAGAGCTCAGTTCTCTTCAGGTACATTTTTAACTGAGCCATAGACCAGCATTATTAGCTATCCACCTTCTGCTTAATGATAGAAGCAAGAAATTGAATTATTGTTTAATCAAGTTTCTTATTATAAACACACACTTCAAAAGGTTTTTTAGAAGAGGACCTTTTTTCTGTTCCATAATACTATATCGGGGCTGAAAAATTTTCATTGGTCAGCTTTTATACATGAGACTGTCAGCTCTTTGTCTGTCTGTAAAGTTTCTCCATTGTTATCAAAACCAGCAATGCTGCTGATAGGAAGTGTTTGCAACATTTGTGCAAATCATATACCAAAACCATTTGTTTTAAGCCTTTTTCTAAGACATTGGATTTGTGTTCTCCCTGTTTTTTCAAGCATTCTTGTAAAATGCCTGTATATACAAGACTGGTTCACTTTTTCCTTTTTATTTTTTTTTCAGGTAATCTTTAGCAATAGCTACCAAGAGCCATTATTAGTCCTTGTCAAACTATTTTTTAACTCAGTTACTTCTTTCAATAGTAATCCTTCTACCTCTCCATATACAAAATGTCAGATGTTTACCTGCATAATACCTTCTGCTGCACTATAGTTTTTGTCTGGTATATATGGCCAAAATATACATCTAGCATATTTAAGAGATAAATGTGTGATCAGACTCTGAAGATCTATACAATTTGGTAAGGATTATTTTTACAACATAAGCTGTGAACATTTGAATTTAAAATAACATTTCTTCTATTGTTTACCATTTAATGCATTTTTCCTCTGATCTTAGAAAACCTGTAGAAAAAAGGAAGCACCTCTCCTTCTCTCAAAGGTAATTTACTGTTTATGCAGATGATCTAAATGAAATGCTGCTGAGAAAATCTTTAGTTTCTGCTGGATATTTTAATATGGATGTCTGGCCAATGCTGAATATTTTTAGAGCTACTGGATAAAGGAAAGAAAGGCAAAGCATGCTCTTGACCTTGGCATTCCATTAGTTTTAAACGGACAGTAGTGGAGGAATCTTTGAATACAAACAGTTTATTACCCCTACTCCTGCAGGGCGTTGAGATTTCTCTAAGTTTCTAGTGTTCATTTGTGGTCTCAGGAACTACGGAATATTAACAGGCTCTCTATATCTGCTATATCTATTTATGTCTATCTTGCTCCCCACAAGGGCAGTGACATTTGTACACATTCACTCAGCTTTAACCTTGCTGTTTGTTTCTTCCTTCTTTTTCAAACTCAGCAAGAACTCTTTGAATTAGGACATAAGCACTTTCCTTTGGGGCTGTCTCCAGCTGCCTTCAACTAAGTTGGAGCTTTCCTGCTGGTTAAAAACCTCCATTTTCCAGGCAGAAGTTTTGTTTATTTTTCTCAGCTCCATCAACTGATTGCATTCCTTAAGACTTGAAATGGCAGACTACAGTTCTGCTGTTGCGGTCCTTGTTTATATGGCTGGGTGTTCTTATATTTCTGATCATCTCTGTGTTAAGATGTTGGGAGTTTTTTTCCTCCTAACTACAATACAAATTTCTTAGCTCCACATTTATAGCCTCTACAATCTTACAACTTAAGATTCAGAAGATTTTCTTGTGCAAAAATAGTGTTAGAGAAGCAGTATGCACAAAGGACTGAGTCAGCTAGGAGCCATGCTAAAAAAAGAATAAAAGTTTCCTCTTTTGCCTAGACTTCTAGGCATTCACAACATCCTCTGGCATGGAGATCCACTGCTCAGTTACGCCTTTCATAAAGAAGTCTCTGCTTCTTCGATTTTGATTTTGGTCCTGGGTTCTTTGGTGGCTCCAAGTTCTTGTAGTGAAGAGGGATCACCTACTCACTGTCCATTCTGTTTTCTCCATACCCTGTGATTTAAGAAGCTTTCTGACATCACTTGTCTGATTTCTGTACTGAGTGTGAATTTACGTGGTCATTCTTGTAATGCAACCATGGCACACCTCTGGATATCTCTTTAGCCTTTCTCAGAGTTTTGTGTTCTCAGAGTTCCTGTGTTCTAGTATTTCACTTTTGATCTTTGGTTGAGGTGGGGGACTTGTGACTGCACATGATACAAATATTCCCAATCTCTTGAGTGTCATAGCAATATTCTCTGTATTTTCTCTAATGAGAAATACAACCTTGACCGGGGTCAGGGTGACATTTTCATGGAACTCTCATAAGCTCAATAATAAGAAGTAATTTATGTGTAATTATGATTTCTCCTACCTCTTTCTTTTGCAGTAAGCAAAGAGGCCAGGTTTGCTGGGCACACAGACAGGTAGGAGGGCAACCAGACTAGTGGGAGGATGGATGAAGACTACGGAGAAAAGCATGCAAAAAGGAGAATAAGACTGAATGAAAAACATGGGACAGAAAGTTGGGAAGAGGTGAGGACAAAGCAAAGAAGATCTCTGGAAGCCAGTTAGGAAGCAGAAAGGAAAAACAAAATCTGCAAAAGCAGGCTTAAGCAGGATGATCTCCTGCATTTGCATGTAAGCAAGGAAACATTATCAGAAAATCCCAGACCCTTGATGGTAAATCAGGATTCTGGGGTGCCTCTCTGAAGTGCATGTGCACTAAGGTACATAGCCTAGGGAATAAACATAATGAATTTGAGATCTGTGTGCAGCTGCAGGCCTACAACCTTGTTGGAGTCACAGAGACATGGTGGGATGGCTTACAGGTTATTCCTGTTGACAGCAGGTTGACAGAGGTGCTCCTTCCCCTCTGCTCAGCATGGTGAGGTCATGCCTGGAGTCCTGTGTCCAGTTCTGGGCTATCTAGGACATACTGGAGAAAGTTCAATGAAGAGACACAAAGATGATTATGGGACAGGAGCAACTCTCCTGCAAGGAGGGCTGAGAGTTAAGACTGTTCAGCCTGGAAAACAGAAAGCCCAGGGGAGGATCTTATCAATGTTTATCAATCTCTGAAAGGAGGATGCAAAGAGGATGAAGCCAGCCTCTTTTCAGTGGAGCCCAGTGGCAGGACAAAAGGCAACGGACACAAACTAGAACACAGGAGGTTCCCTCTGAACATCAGCAAACACTTGTGAGGCATTGTCACAGAATGGACAAGGTGGCTGTTGAATATCCATCCTTGAAGATATTCAAAAGCCATCTTGACAAACAGTTCTGGGAAGCCTACTCCTGCTTGAAAAGGAAGGCTAGACTAGATGACCTCCAGAAGTGATTTCACTTTGGTGTTGGCCATGAGGTCTTACAGCAAGTTGTCGACATCTAGAGTCCTTTACTGGTAGGAATACTATATTCATGTTGATCGTTTCTTCTTCCTCTCCCCTAAGACATATTTGCTTTTGACTTTAGGACTTTAAAAATTTTTAAACAAAATCCGTGACATAAAAAAGGAAGCTATGATATAAACTAAAACTAAGATCTATTCAGGAAAAAAAAAAAAAGAATAAAATAAAAAGCCATCACATATTAATCTGAAATGTCCAAATAATTGAGGTGTAAGAACAGAAGTTTCTGATCTCATGAAGTTTAACAGAGTTCTGACCATCTGTCACTGGAAAAATGCCAGTCAAGCAAGGCCACTGTGTATGATGATCTCAGCATGATGGCTACATTTGCTGGCAGGCTGATCTAATCATACTTGTACTGTAGAATATATATTCCTGATGAACACCAAACATCAATTCTGAAGTATCAACACTCCATGTTACAGGGAGGTAATTTTATTTGCCAACACAGAGCAGCAGTATCACAAAGATCTTTGAAATAGATTTCTCTTTCCTTTTCAAATCTGTTACCCAGTAGCTCAGCTGCCATTATATTATTTTGAGAAAATCAAGGCATCCAACTATTTTAAAACTGGGATAATATACTAATAATTTTTAATGGTTACGGGAACTGACTATACCTCAAAACAGAAAAAAAACCCAAAGCATTTTCAAATATTCAAAAATTTCCAACTGACTGTTTCGAAACAGTCAGTTGGAAAATTATTAAAAAAAAAAAAAAACCCAAAGCATTTTCAAATATTCAAAAATTTCCAACTGACTGTTTCGAAACAGTCAGTGGGAAAATTAATAAAAAAAAAAAAAGAAGGGAACAGTCCAGACCATCTATTATTAAGATTAAATGGACGTAAATAAATAACCCCTTTCAAAGCAGAAACCACTTTAAATAAAAATGCCAGTTTTTACGTCTTATGTTTCACTTTTCAGTTTACAGATTGGATTTCTTTTCTTCAAGAATAGTTTTCTTTGAGATTATCGTCTGTCAAAGAACTTTAAAATTTAAGGACAGCACATGATCACCTTAGTCTGGCATCACATTTCAGCAAATAAATGCATTCTTCACTCTTATCCAAGTATGTCTGTTTCTGCTTCACCAGTGTATTTTTGGATAATGCTTTCCAAGCAGCAGACTACTTCCCCACCATTTTGTGAACTTTCCCCCCTCTCTTCTCAAAATACAGTAAATTCTGCACTCCATACTACCTATCCTTCCTTTACCAATTGTGATTTTTCTTCTTCTGATCACTTTCTGGCTGAGACTTCTGGAATGGCTGTTCAGGCAGAACAAGGCAGCAGAGGTTAAAAACTAAACTTGCTGACTGGTTTCAACATCAGGTTTCAACATTAAGTTTCTCCACTGGCTATACTAATTAGACTGTCTACATGTAGACATGACTACACATCTGTGTACAGAACATGAAGCCTTGGTCCTGGGACTGCTATGGCTACATCCCTGCCAGTGAGCCTGCTAATTAAGGGAGCCTGCTAATTAAGGGAGCAGGGAAAAAAAAAAAGCTAGGCGTTTAAGTACCACAAAAAAGGAAACAATACTAGCAGAATAGAAAATGTGTTTATGCTGCCTATGACTGTTACAGGATAGCAACCACCCACAGCTATGAGACAGAAATAAACACATTACCCATGTGCTTGACAATTTTTCCCAAATTTAAAATACAGTTATACCTTTTAAAAAGAAGATGTGGGCAAACTATGAACAACATCATGATTCACATGTTGTAAGTCCAACTTTTTTTCATTGTTTTTATTTTAGGAAGAGTTGTTTGGCACACGAACACATCCAATAATGCTTTACAAAAATTGATTTGAAACAAAAAAGCTGTGCTCCATAACTTAAACAAAGATATGCCTTCTGACACACCAGCAGGGATTGTTTAACATTGCTAGAAAAATTCACAGAGATCAAATCAAAGCTTATAAATAGAGATGATTCTTAGTAAATTAACTAGTATGGGGGGGGGAGGGAAGAAAAAAAATAGAAGGAGACATGTCACTTGTGTGCCCAGAATCTCTGCTATCTGTCTACATGAATGTACCATGTCTGCTTACAGAACACAAGGCTTTAGCTATGGAGCTACCACTCTGCCAGTTACCTATGCTGTTCATGCTTGTTTTTTCAAACACAGACATGAGCCAATCCCAGTAACCTTTATTCCTTAGGCCATCCTCACTCATTTTAAGCTTTCCATACAATACAACCTAGGGCAGACAACCTGAATAGGAAATTGTAGTAACTAATTAATCAAAGCTTAGCAAAATATAAGTCATTTAAGAGCATGAGTCAATACCATGAATGCTGAGCACTTCAACAAGCACTTCTTGGCACACACTGAGCACATCCCTAAAGCTTCCTAGAAGCTGTCAGTGGTCAGATGGCAAAAAAACCCCCAAACATTGTCATTCACTTTCAGTGTTTCCTTTTTATTACTTTTAGTTTAACATGCTTCAAGTTTCTGCTTGTGTTTACATGACAGGAATGAATTAACAGAACACATGAAATAAGCCTAAAATACAGTTACACCTACTAGTGTGGTGCCTTCTGATACTGTGATACCTGCTACTGTGGTATAAATAGAGTGCCAGTATATTAACACTGTCAGCCACACCTCAAGACATCAAACATTAATCCCTCAACTATAAGGCATTTCAAGAAAATCCAGCCTTTTCATATCATTGCCTAGCCAATCCAGCTGACAACACTTCTATTTTTACCTTCTCTGAAGCATATTTAGAAACATTTTAACTAGGGTTTCAAGGTTTTCTTTCCATCTTTCTCAGCCTGAGCAGCCACAAACCTCAGATCTTCTACAGCAATTATGGAAAACCCATTTCTGTGATGCATTCGTTACACAGAAGCACTAACACAAAGAAAAGAACAAACCCTTCAAATTACATGCTTTGCAAAGAGGAAGTCAAACAAGAAAAAATATATAAGAAAAAAATATATTTTTGTACATGTTTCTTTTACATCAGTCGGGATCATGCATGAGAGGTATGCACCGTAGAGCAATACCTAGAGGAATAGAGAAGAGGCATTTCTCTTTCTGTTTTCCAAGATTGAAGGAAATCTCAACCTTTTAAAAAATTAAATACCAGTTTAAAGTGACATATGTAGCAAACAATCAAACAAAACCTCAGGGAAGATTTTCAAGAAAGTCTAAAGCGAAGTTGCTCTAATGTGAGTTGTACGAGAAAGGAGGAGAAGTAGATCTCAGATTTTGGATTTTCCAAAAATAAAGCATGGCAGTTTTTTGTAGTTTCTCTCAAGCTCTCTGAGCTTTTGGTTCAGATTGCCCAGAACAGTTCAAAACAAACAAAAAATTAAATCAAACAAAAACCAAAACAAAAAAGCCCCAAACAAAATTATAAACCCCACAAGACTTACTTAACAATTCCATTTGCTACCTAGAGCAACAAAATGTTAGTTTTCCAGACTTTCCTCCTCAGTTCTGTGTGCTCAGCTTTTACATTTTCTTGAGCATTGCAAAAAAACCTGAGCAGGACATATCAACCAGTTACAACTGTGATGGCAATGACAGTAGTATGGGATGATAGCAGTCTGTAAGTGAGATCTTACAAGAGTAGTGAAGAATTTACTCTGGGACAAGTTTGATAGCTGGTAATACACCAGCAAAGGAAAAATCTTGGTTGGATTTTTGGCTCACAGGTGAACTTGCAAAAAGCAGAAAAACCCTACATTTATAATTTAAAACCAAGAGCATTTAGTAAGGTGTGACCAATATGCAATTGATATTCTATGCAGATTGATGAAGTCCTTCACAGATCAGGGCTATGTGCTGATCATACAGCTTCTGCTATGTTACTCAGGAATTTTCTTTCCTGTAGAAGTGCTAGAAACAGCAGGAGAGAGGGCACTGAATAATTAAATTCCTGTCTACAGTAGCTACTGCTGCAGAGCACAGGGATTGTTTCAATTAAATTTTGTGTTTAAGGTGACTTCTCAAGAAATACCTATTGTTGACACTATCCCCAATGCTAGTATACATAAAAATGGGATTTTACAAGCCTCTGTTTGCACATCTGGATGGTAGTTGCACTAATAAAGAAACTGGTGTTTCCTTGGCTCCAAGAAAGTGTAAACAAAGGAGAAATGGAAAAAAACGAGTAAGACTAACAGAAGGTTCTTTTAGCACAGAATAACTTTAGCTTTCCTGCAGCATTATAATCCAATGCAGATGTTCATTTGCCTCATTCTTGGCCGCTGTGTTAGATGAACTTCCTCTCCTCAGTAACATTTTCTCAGGGATTTGTGATCCTTTTGTTAGTTTGCCTTTAATTTGCTCATTCCTTTCAAGTGACAATGAAACTCAAAAGGGTGAGAAATCAAGCTAAAGATATGAAAAAAATTACAATACAATAATAACCCTATGTAAAAGTAAACATAATATTACAGCAGGGGGGTTGGAACTAGATGATCTTAAGGTCCTTTCCAACCCTAATTATTCTATGATTAAAGTACAACAATGATCTCTGCTTTTGTTTAATCATTTGTGATGGTGGTAATGGCTCTTATTTATTAAGTCAAAACAAACCAAGTGATTAGATAAGAAAATAACAGAGAAGGAGCAGTAGTAATAAATATAATGGCATAGTCAAGTTTTACATTTAGCAATGAATTTGTAGAAATCATAGAATCATAGAATGGTTTAGAAAGGACCTTAACTTCATCTAGTTCCAACCCCCCTGCCATGGGCAGGGACATCTAGCACTAGACCACGTCACCCATGGCTCTGTCCAACCTGGCCTTGAACACTGCCACAATGGAGCATTTACTACTTCTTTGGGCAATCTGTTCCACTGCCTCACCACCCTAACAGTAAAGAATTTCTTCCTTTTATCTAAAATGTGCTCTATATCAGTACCAAATAAGTTCTATCAGGTAATTTTAAATAGCCTAACACGTTAAGCTTTCAGAGAAACGATTTTTACTCACAACTGGCGCATACCTAGACAAAGAAGAATGATTAGGGTCTGCTCTCCTCTAAATCTGATACATAACATTGAAGCCTCACCTATTGCTAAGAAGCAGGTTCTCATTATATGAATATGGAGGAGCTGCCAGTACTGACAGGTTCTTTAGCATTCAAGGTGCTGTTCTTTTATGTTCTTCCATCAGTTTGATGCAAAAAAGTAGCAGACTGTCAGGGCCTTGGGGGCACCAATAGCCATTAATTGCACTAAGCAGCCTCACCAGGAGCCTCCACTCACACTGTTTGTCTTTTGTGCCAAGAACTCTATCGAAGATCAGTCCTGGGGTTTCAGTACCTGAGGCAGTTGCAGATGTGCCTGTCTGTGGTTCTGTTTCTGGTACTGCCACATGGGCTTTAGATCTATGTTGCAGTTAGTTAGGCTCCTGGATGGACTCAGGACCTGCACTGTAGTCTTACCACCAGTCCTGATTCCATTTGTTTTTGACTAGACTCCATCAACAGATGGATATGAGTGACTGCTTTGCCTTGTCTGAAACTGTCAACAGGCCTTATTACTAGCACCCTGCTTTTTTGCTCAGCTCAGGTGCTGTGGGAGCAAGGCCTCTACCTGAGCTACGATCACTCTCAGTTTATGCCTCACCTTCCCTTATGGAGCAGTCAGTCCTAGCTGTTCTGTGACACAGACTCCAAAAGACCAGTGTTATTGTATCACAATTCTATCTCCATTAGTGCTAGCTGAAAATGTGCCAAAGTGTTATGAAAAAATTGCATCTGTTAGGATAACTTAGGAAAATGCCTATATTGGTGGAATTCTGTTGGAGGAAAATGTGGTTAGGAGTAATTAATTCTCCTTATTCTAAAACTGATTTAATCACATATATAAAAACCAACCAACCAACCAAAAAAACCAACCAAACAAAAAAAAGACACAGGGAAAAAAAAGAAAGAAAAAGAGAAAAAAATCCCCAAACCAACCAACCAAAAAAAACCCACAGAGACTTTTTAAAGCTTAGATTTTCTTAAACTCTAAAGGGAAAACTTGTCCCATAAATAAGGTAGCAATGATAATCTGTTTCATCATTTTGTTTTGTGAAAATACTAACTTGAGTTCTGAAGCCCAGAATGCAATCTATTCCTTTAAAATAACTGAAAAGAAAATAAAAAAAAACAAAACAGCTTCATATCATGACTACCCTACAGGTTTGATAACACGAGTATCTGTATCTGTCAGGAGTTGCCAATCCAGTAGATCAAAAGAGGTGAGATTGGCAGAACCATTTCCCCAAGGTCCTGCCTATATTGAGGCTGAGCCTGTAGAGGAGCTGTAGTGCCAATAGGCATTCAAATATACATAATATATAAGTACATGTTTTTGGCCATACAGATCAACACAGACAGAAATCACAGCATTTGCACAAACAGCACCATTCTGCTCCCCCAATGACTGATCACGATGGAAGACCATTAGTGGAAAATATGTAAAGATATATATACATAATATGCTCCCTTTCTTAGACATTTAGGTCTATCCAGCAGCTCTCCACTGGATTCCTTTGACTCTCAGATTGCTGGCACCTAGATATAGAGTCCCCCAGTGTGCAGTCCCACTCTAGTTGCTGGTACTCAGACTTACACGTGCATTCACACACGATCGATTGACAGATCCATCAATCAATCAAACAATCAATACATCTATCGATCCATCCATCGATCCATCCGTCCATCCATCCATGAATCCATCCAGACACAACAGGAACAAGGCATGGCCAGAAAATTATACTTTCCATCTATCTGCTAACACATGACCAGTCACTTTTTTACCCTTATCCATCTATTTTCCCATGTTTGCACCCCCCAAAACTATCATTATCCCCTCCACATTTCCTCACCTTTAGCTCTCCCTTAAGCAATCACAAGATGCTTCTGCCCAGCATCCAGTAGTAAGTCCCACACTGCTGTAGTCCATGACCTTCACCTGTGCCTGTCAGGTGGTCCTGAAGCCTCTCTTCATTGACTCATGTTGATGGGTTTCATGCTCCGACAGTGATTTTCACTCTATCCTGTGATGTTCTAGGATATGGTCAGGCTGCTCTGCTCCTCTGATTTGTTGTTGGAGTTGTTTTGTCTGTCAGGATTCAGTACTCCAGCTTACCTCCCAGGTCACATTGACCTTCCCAGGTCATTTGCTTGAAGAGTGATTACTTGTGCTAAACTTGGTTCTGAGCTACAGACATGCTGACATACCAGCATGTGTTATTTGCCCGGATGGTCTTTGCATGTTGGATTGCCTGAAGAGTAGAAGTTCTCACTGCCTTTCCCTCACTGTAAACTAGAATTTAGGATTCTTTCAGATTAGAATTCTTTCAATTCTCACAAGACTGAGAGCAAAACCTTTGAAAATCTATGCTTCTACATTAAGCTTGGTTGAAATTGCTGAAGAAAGTCATAATTCACTGCTGCACCCATAGAAGAAAAGGTGTTAATAGAAAGAATATTAAGGACAGAATGAAGGTATGGAGAACAGAAAAATCAGATGGCTGGGCAAAAAGATAGTACAATAAGCTTCCCCTTCTTAAAAGAATGGTTAAGAGCAAAAGGCATCCAGCTACTTCAGATCTGAATGTAAAACCATTAGCCAGCAGATGACAAACTGAGAGGGAAACATCAGTCTGGGGGTGCAGGGGAAGCTCCTAGTGAATGCAGCTAAGAAATAGCACCTGGAACAGACCAGGATTTGCAAGAAGGATTTGCCTGAGTGACACAGTGACAAAAAGTGAGGGAAAACCAAGACTGTGGAGACCCACACTTCTCACTTGTAGCCACTTGCCATTAAATAAATCAGGTCTTTCATCTCTTGCTGCCTATCTGTGAAAAGCGTAGAAAACTTATCTACATTAGGTCCTATTTGCACCAAAAGGTTGAAACAAGCCACCAAACTAGCTAAAAGATACAGAAAGGGTGCAGTTGTGGAGACACGCACAACATGACAGATGCACAAAGGCAGGAGGATTGCATAAGTCTCATTTCCTTTGTAGGTTCTGGGATATATTTGGAGTGTATTAAAGGATTTAATCCTGATTTTTAAAAAATCTTACTTGCAACATAAATAACAACCAGTAACACATTTTGCTGCTTGCTACTCTACCAGAATACAGTGTTTGTGTCTTTGAAAGATCAGGAGATCAGAGAGATTTATATACCCATTCCTCAGTATCTTACAATTAACAAACACAGCTATCTGAAACTCAAGACCGTGGCCTACCACACCAGTATCTCTAGACTGTCAAAAGTTTTAGTTATGCCACAGCAGTAGATATATGAGTTGTCAGGACTTCTGATAACAGAGCTACTAAAATACAGAGAAGCAAAAGAAACACTGATTGTTTTAATAATTCTATGGGTAGTTGCTGTTGTCCCTGTGAAGCCATTGTGCAGTGCTTCACCTTCATTCTTTGATAAACAAGACATACATTTACCTTCAGACTCCCTCTCTGGGGTGACATTTTCCTGTCTTTTCACCATATTTCTGTCCATTGCTTCCCCACATATGTTTTCTGTATAAAATATTTGACTTTTAACAGTTCTCTAATTTTTGTCCCCTCTTCCCAACATGGCTCACTGAGCATCAGCTTGCTTTCTTGAAGCATTTGGATATAAGAGAACACTCCTGAAGGCCATTTTGTCCTCAGTTTGGTGTCTACTGTTGTTTCAGACACATAGCCAGCTAACCTGCTTTGTAGAGCAGCCGAGTTTCAGCTACCTGAAGTATTCTGATAAAAATTCAGGTGACTATTTTCTCCACTCTGCACTATCATTATGTCTCTGAGAATTCAAAGGGGTTAGCTCTGGATTAGTTCTGAGTTTATCCCGTACAAGTTTCAGGATCATATCCAAACAAGCCATAAGACAATTTTGAAGCTCACTTATTGCTTTATGTACAGCAGTTAGAACAGCTAATATTTCCCTGATAATTATTATAAGCAAAAGGAGGGAAAAAGAGGGTTCATCTGGAAAGGAAACCAGAGATATTTTCTGGTTCGTTTGTGGGACTGGATTGCCTCACTGGCAGAAGTGCTGGTATTTCCCTCTTTTATTCAGTTCTGTAAAGAAAGCATCTTTGCAGGACCACTAAGGCAAAAGGAACATTTTAGTCTGTCTATACATAAAATGCAGGCAGCTAAATATTTGTCACATAACTTTCTAAAAAATTACCAATACAGTTGGTAGCATAACCCAACCTCAAATGAGTCTTAAATGAAGAATCAGATATTTTCTTAAAACTTTTCTCCCAAAATATTGTAAACTACTATTTTAAAATTTATATGACTTCAGGAAATATGACATTGGCAAATATGTGTATAAATAGCATAAGTATTGCAAGAAATGCCAATTGTAGTTGGCAATACAAAGTAACATGAAAGCAAAGGATGAAAAAGGGAGTATGGATCTGGAGATCTGTATGTGTTAAGGATACTGATGTGCTAGGATTCAAACCTGGACACCAATTCCAGTGTTGGGTGCTATGCCCTGTGGCACATCTCCACCATTGTGGAACCCTTATCCACTGTCTTTATTGGGCAGCCCTCTTCTGCACAAGCTGCTGCAGAATCTATTTCATGTCCTCTAGATCTTGTAGTCAGATCAAAGGACATTTCATAAGGAATAGTTGACCAAAGTGATTAGAAATGGCTGGAATTTGTTACTAGCAAACATCTCCAGACTCTAGCAAGCACCCTGGAGAACAACAGCTTCTAGAAGTTCTCTGAAGATCCCAAATGTTCCTATGAGATCTAGGACACCTACAAGCAGAATAAAGAAACTGCATCATAGATTGCTGCATCTATTAGCTCCCTCCATTTTTTGCACTCTTATAGGTCTGTTTCCTCTGTCTGCTGCCTGAAAACTTACTGATTTTCACTGACATTATTAAAATTCTGTTTCTATAGAGTAAGTCCTATATAGCATATCTGCATGAAGCAGGAA
Organism: Agapornis roseicollis; assembly: GCA_002631895.1. NCBI lineage: Eukaryota > Metazoa > Chordata > Aves > Psittaciformes > Psittacidae > Agapornis > Agapornis roseicollis. The sequence goes on from NDXB01005315.1 coordinate 53,080, forward strand.
AACAGGTGGAGGAGAAAAATGCTGAATGCAGAATATGGTAGAGTAATGCCTGTGGAGCAGGAGATGAAGACCAAAAGTATGAGATCAAGGCTGACAATGCATGGCATTGCATGGTTATGCTAGAATTACAGCTTCCTTTGTAGACAGTATCTTCATGCAGACATGTCTGATGGAGGATTCATGCAACCAACACGTAGTTTGAATGTAGTATAAGCAATGTCAGCACTCAAATGAAAATATTTGACAAGAGTGGCTGCAGCTGTCTCAGTTGTAATTCCATTCCGCTGTTGAATATAAACCAGACCTAAACAGGTTTTGGAGTGCCTACCTAATGATGTTTGGCATTTAGTAAAAATATTTTTTACAAACATCTTGTGTGGAACTAATGTGAAAGTTTGTCTAGAGTAAGGCTAATCTATCATTTCAATATTTATATGTTCCTACATTCTTTGACCTTCAACACTAACAAGACCTGAAAGAGATGCATGATGCTCTCCAGGACATAGAAATTACTGTCAGTACTTACTTTCCTTTTTTTTTTTTTGTTTTGCTTCTGCAGTTAAGAATAATTCAGGTCCTAAGCAACTCCTTAAACTTCATGAAACTCTTGTGCCGCAGCATCTAGAAAGCTATCCTTGTAGGTGAAATTTCAGAACTTGAATATTTCCATGTCTGAAAGCACTTGCTGGAAAGCAAAGAGTGACAGGAAAAACTTAAAAAAAAAAAATTACCATATGTAAAATAAAAACTTTGATCTGCTCTACCCAGATTCCCGTATCACATTTCAAATACTGAACCTGCAAATAAATTAGTCATTTTAATCATAAGATAGAAAATATACAATCAATTAATTGTTGGAATCAAAATCTATATTCACTCTTACTTGGGGAATTTTTATTTTTGGCCCCAGAATACTAAATTTGGGGATGTAAATTGGTGGGGATGTAAATCTGCATGGATGTAAATTTGCATGGATGTACAGCTGGAAGCAGCAGGAGAAGGAGGGAAGGATTGCTTGCTTTCTTTATTTTGGTCAGTTTTGAATGCCACAGTGTTTTACACTGGTTTCTGATGCTTAGATTATCAATCAAAGTAGGATAACTCTTCAATCAGTTTTCCTGTCAGTGGAAAATCTGGTTGTGCATCCTACCTCTTAGAATGACAGAATCACAGAATAGTTAGGGTTGGAAAGGACCTTAAGATCATCTAGTTCCAATCTCCCTGCCATAAGCAGGAACACCTCACACTAAACCATTCCACCCAAGGCTTCGTCCAACCTGGCCTTGAACACTGCCAGGGATGGAGCACTCACAGTTTCCTTGGGCAACCCATTCCAGTGGCTCACAACCCTTACAGGAAAGAATTTCTTCCTTGTATATAACCTGAACTTCCCCTGTTTAAGTTTTAACCCATTACCCCTTTTCCTGTCACTATAGTCCCTAATGAAGAGCCCCTCCCCAGCATCCCTATAGGCCCCCTTCAGATACTGGAAGGCTGCTATGAGGTCTCCATGCGGCCTTTTCTTCTCCAGGCTGAACAGCTCCAACTTTCTCAGCCTGTTTTCGTACAGGAGATGCTCCAGTCCCCTGCTCATCCTCGTGGCCCTCCTCTGGACTTGTTCCAACAGCTCCATACCCTTTTTATGTTGAGGACACCAGAACTGCACACAATGCTCCAGGTGAGGTCTCAGGAGAGCAGAGTAGAGGGGCAGGATCACCTCCTTGGACCTGCTGGTGATGTTCCTTTTGATGCAGCCCAGGATACGATTGCTTTCTGAGCTGCGAGTGCACACTGCAGCCGGCTCATGTTCATTTTCTCATCAACCAACACATCCAAGTCCTTCTCCACTCTCTGCCTAACCTGCAGGTAAGTGTGGGATTGCCCCGACCCAGGTGTAGGACCTTGAAATTGTCATGGTTAAGCTACATAAGGTTGGCATCATCCCACCATCTCAAGTGTGTCAAGATCCGCCTGGATGGCATTCCTTCCCTCCAACGTATCCACCGAACCACACAGCTTGGTGTCATCCGCAAACTTGCTAAGGGCGCACTCAATCCCACTGTCCATGTTGCAGACAAAGATGTTGAACAAGACCGGTTCCAACACCGATCCCTGAGGGACACCACTCATCACTGTTTTCCTCATTATTGAAAGTCTCAATCAAATAACCAAAACCATTACACTTTGAAACTAGCAAGCAAAACTTTTCTAGAGAAATTAAGATCTGCACATACAGTTGGCTTGTTCTTCCACTGGGCAACTTGGAAGCACCATGAAAGAGTATTGTCAACACTAGGGCCACTGCAGACTAGGCCTCAAAAGTGAGAATTACAGGTAGCCTTAGTGTCTTCTTCTACCTTGTTCATAAAGTGGTCCTGGAGAGAGCATGGCTGCAGTGGCTCTTAATTTTTTTTGGCTGTTAAACAAGAATAACACACAGATATGTATAAGACATCTTGGTCATCTCTCAGAAGTAGGTATTCAGAATCCCAATAAACTTCTAGTTTCATTTAAAAAAGAGGAGAAGCTAAATTACCTTTCTGAAGCTAAATTACCTTTTATCTTCTCTTTCTGCAGGAAACAGATCCTGTGCTGGCAGAGGAATCACTTGCAGGGGATTCATGTACTTTCTACACAAAAGGAAACTGTGCTTTCAGTACACCTTTTATTTTTAATTTAGAAAAATAATAGCAAAAATATTCATACAGTTTAATGAGCACACATCCTGAAGACTGGTCCAGCATGCTGGGAAAAACAAAGTGGTTCCATTGCTTGTCTCTACTGCCCTAAAACATTTCCTGTGCACTACCACCATTACATTGGCAACCTCACTGAGATTTGGGAGCAGGAGTAGTACTAAGCCAGCGAAAAACTGATTCAACAAAACACGTAATTCTCCAAAGACTTAGCACCTGAAGACTCAGAGCAGGACCAGTCAGGAGGAAGGTAAGGACAGGAACTGACACCCAGGTGCAGTGGATGGGCAAGACCATAATAGTCAGCACTTAGTTTGGCTTCAATTGCTGTGAAATCAAAGCCTAGAAATGAGATATTCCAGCAATACTATTCTGTCCATGCTCTTTCATGTGAGTTCACTAAACTGGCAGAGTTATTCTGTCCATTTCTGCTGCACTAGTTTTCTACCAAGTAACTAAGAACATTTGGCTTACTGCATGTAAGTTGAGAACGAGGGTTAGGAGCAGGAATTTGCATGTATGTACAGCCAGAAGCAGCCGGAGAAGGAGGGAAAGATTGCGTGCTTTCTTTATTTTGGTCAGTTTTGAATGCCACGAGAAACCCTTCATTCTATGAAAGTCTTACCCACATGCAAGACAAAATGAAGAAAACAACACAAAATGTTTTCAGATTTAAGCAGAATCTTCCAAACTAGTACTCCATCTTGCACTGCATATTTATGAAATGAATAAATGCAGTAAAATGAGCAATGGCTTTTCAGTTGTTTCTTTTGCCCAGTAAATCTACTCACTGTCTTTAACAAGTGCAATAGATTTCACCCAGAATTTACTTAATTGACTAGTAGTTTATCACCAGCAGTAAATACTCCATTTTGTATCTTTCTTTCCTTAATTTAATTTGCACTCACAGATTAATATAGGTACTCTTTTTCTGTACACAGTGAAATATTGATTCTGCTAGGTATAGTGATCACAGCTGATCTTATCCTTAATTATACTTCCAATTTCAGACAGTTTTAGTTAAGACTTCCCTACTGGATTAGCATTAGCTGTTGTGAAATCAGTTTGTTAATTTTAAAATAGCATTTATATTTAAGAATCAGAGTATTGTGTGTTTGATGCTGGAGACTGAGGTAAATTTTATTCCTTTAACAGTCATATCTGACAAAATTCTAACAGCTTTAAGCCACGAGTAAAATGCTCAAAAGTGAGACCCATGAAAGCATGTGTACTAAGTATGAAGCTATCCAGGCCTAAGAATCAAGACCACAGAGGCTTTTATAGCCTGGGATATGGGAAACCTACTATGATTGATTCAGTTCAGACAAAGATGGCCTGCGAGTTCTCTGCAGTAAAGTTAAAATTGATTTTTCTACCACCCAAAGGATGAAGACACACAGAAAAGTTAAGCTTGCTATAAGAAAGACTGTAGGAAATACAATGGATAGAAACAGAATAGGATAGAGAACTGGGCTGACAGGGTCACTAAAGGGATGGAGGAATTGTCCAACAATTGCTTCTTCTGACAGTTGCTTTTTTCCTCAGTCAATAGTAGCACAACCCAACCCTTCCCTCAATAGCAGAACCCAGACTGCCAGAGACAAAGCAGAGAGTGAGGTCTTGGTCTTCTCTTCCAGTCCACTCCTTGTGGATACCTTGGTATCTAAAGTAGACCCTGAAATCAGGGACTTGAACCTCGGTCATCCCAGCCCATGATGTTGGCTGTTCTTTGATGTTTTTCAGCTACCTCTTGATGAGAACCATGCTGGAACTGAAAAGCTTTAGGGAAAAACAATTTTGTGTATTTAAACAAACAAACAGAAAAACAACCCAACAAAACCCAAAACTAAACCAACTCCCAAAAACTCCCAAAGCCAAACAAACCAAGCAAAACTTCTAAAAAAAAGTGTTTTTGCAAAATGATGATTTGAAAAAGTGACTGATTTTTAACAAAAAATATTGAGCTGAAATACTTCCGAACAGTTGTCTTTGTGATAATAATAAAGTTTAATAATAAAAGCAGTATCTGTCTCAGGAATGTGACTATTTGCAGAGAGGACAGAATATGTGGGAAGCCTGAGAAAGTTTTCTAAAGGTCAAACTTCACCTCCCCAGAAAACAGTCCTTCTCAAAAAGGTGATGTGTACCTCATTCAGGATGAATGCTAAAGAAAATCATCAGTTTTCCTCAGCTGTTTTTATATTTTAAACTTTTGTATATGTCCCACTTTGTTTTAATCTAAATCAGAAGTTGTTCCCAACTGACGCACTTTGTTGATTTTGAAAGAGATTAATTTCATGGGTCACACCTTCACAGTTCACTATCGCAGTATGTAGTCTATGACAGAAAGAAGAAAGATCTCTTAGAAATCCAGTAAGTTATAGCAGATGGGTATGCTCCTATTAAAGGCTGGTCTCTCCAAGCTGACACTGCAGCACAGGAACAAACCAGTGTGTGAGCACTGCTTGCCTGCAGATAAAGTTTCTTTCACTAGAGCTAATGCCTCAGATTTCCTTGACACGGATATTAAAGGCATAGGAATTTACTTACCATAATGCAGATGCAAGTACTGGCTACCCTTTGCATAAACACAACATGTGCAGCTATACTAAATATGGCAACAGTGCACTGAGTACAGCAGTTTTGTTTCCTTTCTCAGTATAATGTATTACCCATGTATAAATCATACACATTCAGTATACGTGTGTATAATAAAATGCATAATTTATTACATAACCATTTATTGTATTATGCTATGCCACGTAATTAATAATTGAGTTAATCGTGTTGAATAATTATACATATGCACTCATACCTGTATATTAATTAAAGGTGTTTGCAGACAGAAAAATCCAGGCCTACATGTCAGAATTATTCATTCAAGAAATGCAATGATTAAATCACAGGCATGTGAGATAGAAGAAAAGTGATTCTTATAGATTATTGCTTCCTGTTCATCTCCAGAATCAGTATGTTATAGCTGATAGAGCATCCAGTTATTCTGTCACTTCTTAGTGGCTTGAATTTCTAGGACAAACCTCAACAGGAAAACCAGATACTGTTTCTTAACTCAGTAGCAATCTTTATCTTCTAGAGGAATGTCAGCACAAATCTACTTTTAAAGTTTTGCAAGAAGAAAATCCTCATAAACAGATTGATACTATTTTTCAATAGCTATTCAGCACTTTAGCAGATTAGACTAGATAAGCTAGAGTTCAAGGATGAGGGAGCTCTCAATGCCTTATATCAGACCTTGCTCCTTTGCAAAGTGTTGAACTAGGAAAGTTAAACATGGGGTATGGAAGTAATAGCTTGAAAGTCTGGAAATACATGTAGAGACAACTCTACTTAAAGACAGCATTGGGGTTTTATTACTTGTGTACCCACATGTTCAGAATCTTCACTGTTTGTCATGAGAGAGGGTGATGGGGCATTTCCAAACAGGCTTCGTCTCTATACATGAATAAAAACTTCCAAGGAACACAGTACCATCAAGCAGGTGTGTGAACAGGACACTGGCCAAGAAATCATGCTGTGATCAGTGTCATCTTGCCTATAACATCACTGGTTGCTAAGCAGATTTGAGTCTTCTGACAAACCTAATGTAGCCATGGTGGCCAGGCTAAGATTTTCTCTCTACTGTTGCACTCCTGTTCCTCAGAGCTGTTTTTGTAATTCCCCAGAAGTATTTGAAAACATGACTGTTACAGAGATATGAAGGAGCATAGATCTCAAAGGGCACCCACACAAATGCTGGTTTGATACACTTTAGATAAAGCTTAAATAAATTGCTGAAAGCTATTTAACAGCCCATAACAAAGCCAGGAATCAAGTACTGTAAAAGTAGGAAAGATCTGGCTCAAGCATGTCAGGCACATTTTCTTAATTTCTTTTTGTGAAAATCCTTAGTATTATGTTAAACAGAGCTAGGAAAAAAATAATAAGCCCTGTGCAAACATCCACACTAAGTGTCCACATTTTGTTTCAGCAACTAAAAAACCCCAACAATGCAACACAGTTAATCACTTCAGTACATGCTTGCTGAGCACTCCAGCCTCCCAGTTAACAGATGTGGATGATTAAAAAGAGGAAAACAACAGAGCATCCATACACACTATATACTATTCTCTTACTAACTAAAAGAAAAACACTGACTTTGATGGTAAAAGAACAAACTTAACTTAGGGAAGAAAAAATTTGTATTTACAGTCTAAAGAGCTATGTTTTCCACAGAGTGAACCCCACAGGCATCTTCAGAGAAGTGAGACCTGGCTCACCTCCAATTTATGAATCTAATTGCCTTCAGCAAGTTCCCAAATCCAGCCAAGCATGTGGAGAAGGCTTTACACTGGACAAAAGTCCAAGTATTTGAACTATTGCAACAGCTGCAAAGCAGGTTTGCAGGCAATCCCATGCTATCCAAATTCTGTTTTGTTTCAAAATACAGAAACAGCACTAAGTACATTGGAAGTAGCATTACCCCATTTAGCTTTAAATGGCACATGCCATCAGCCAGGTGCCTGGGCTTTGAGTGCATCAAGGCCACCTTAATGAGTCTGAGCAGCTTCATATGGAACCTCCACCCATACCTTCTGCCCATAGGCCCAGGATGACTATCACAACCCCAGTCTGGGGTATTACTCTGCCTGAACTATGCTATAGGTCTGCCTGTCTGGCCCTTGGATGAGGTTTAGACCTATGTTTTTATGTAGGTTGTCTACTGGGTGGGCCCATTGGATGTGCATTGCACCCTTGTTCCCACCCCTGCTTCTGGCCCCATTTTCTACTGTTTGTGGGTGGAGCCTGGATCTGATGGGTTTCTTTACCCTGTTGAGGATCTCCAATAGACTCTGTCCTCATCACCCTGCATTGTGTGCTATTCACTGTACTTCGTCCTAACTTATTACATCCTGTTCCTAGCCGTTTTCTCCATGGATGTACTTGATTATGTGTGTGAATGCTAACAAACTTCAAAACAAACACTATTTCCATCTGTCATAATCTTTGGGGTCAGCTATTTTAATAGTTCTATTGGGCACATATGCTCAGCCTTGCTGTGGCAGACCTTGGGAACGTGGAGCTACAGCAGGTTTGCATCTGGCAGGCTAAGACAGCAGGAATCCCCCCACGTTCTGAGGCCTGCCAAAGTTGGTTGTTTTCTAGCATCCTCCTCAGAAAATAGGGGGGGGGGTGTTGATGGAGGGTAGGTATTGGGGTATTGAGTTTGGGGGTGGGGGTTTGGGTGGTTTTTTTTTTTCATCCCAAGCCAGACATTGTTGCTCATCTTCTCATTTTTTCAAACAAAGCATTAGCAGAAAGTTAATTCTTCTAGGACAAGTTTACCAAATCTGCTTCTAGTTACTCACCTGTTCATAGTTTCTTCAGAAAAGAGTAACCCCTGATGTGGATAATGAAATTCTGGTTTCTGGTATAAAAAGCTTCAGAATATCTGCACCTGATTCTTGGCTTCCTTGTTAAAGGAGCCATCAGTTGACACAAATCTTTTATTCTGCTTTAGAGTTAGATTACACTTCCCAAAGGTTCAGTGATTTAGCTATATGAAAACTTGCCATAACTTACTGTTCAGTTTCAGAAGCGTCGCTCTGTATTACATTTAATATGCAATCTACAGATAAGAATTGGATGTTAGAACAATAAATTGGCAGCAGGTTAGTGCTGAAAAAAAGGCTTCCAGAAAAGCAAAATGCTGTTTTAGTTCCCATGGCACCATCCCAATATTTGTTTTATATTCCTGAGAGAAAAGAGGAAAGCAGAACAAATGTAAAACCTCCCACACAAATTCTCAAAGTAATAATATTATTCACCCTAAGATTCCAGCCTTGCTGTCAGGCTGCTTTTTTCTGTCAAGTTTCTAAATGCTTTTATTGAGGAAAGATAATAATTATAATTATCCAAAGTTTAAGTCAGTGAGCTTTTATTCAAACAGATTAGCTGTATAGTCTTATTGAAAAATCTTGTACAGTCATTCATCTAATTTGCACAGTATGATTACCACAATCAGAGACTCATCTATATGCTTGTGTAAATGAGTTATTTGCCTAATCATCACCTTTATGGGAAAATTCTTGCTTTGTCTCAGTATTTATTCATACAGATGATCTCAGTATTTATTTCCACAAAGAAATATTCACTTATGCAGATTTTTTGTTTTGCACCTTCTAATGATGTACTTCTGATCTGTTCCATTACCCTTTTTCTCATCAGTCCTGGTGTCTGCTTCGAGTAATTCCTTGAGTTGAGAAAGAACCTTCCTAGAATGCTAAAGAAATTATCTTTTTGTGTCTTGTTGCTTTCTTGTTTTAAGATTTCAGTTCAGCCATGTTTATACACCTTCAAGGAGAGGAAATGTTACCAAAGTTCGTTTTCCTAGGAACTGGCACTTAAATGGTGTACCATACGTGCTTAAACACTAAAAAAGGCCATACAGCTTATCTACTAGTGTCAGAAGGGATGTTCAGTGAGGCAGTTCAAAAAACAGAAAGCAACAAACCCAATACAATTAAGTAAATAGTCAGAAACACACCTTAGCTTCTCTGTGCACAGATGTTTATTTCACCAGATCTGATTGCCTCTAGTAGCAACCTATAGCCAGTTCTTTGCAGTCTGAGGGAGATGGATCCACAGACTCTACCTGAATATTTCAGCTGAAGGGTAAACCTTCACTACATATTCATTAGTTCAGGTGTTGTGTGAGTATTTGCCAAAACAACACGAAGTTAATTTTTAGGACTATTTTACATATACTTACAGACTAAACAGAGTCTAAATGCAAAGCTACAGAAAACCCCTAGCTTTACACCAGTGATTGCTAGAATTAAGTTCAAAGTATGCTCTATATTTCATTCAGCCAGTAGAATTGCTAAGATAATCTTACAGCCATCAGATCTAGGCCCTGCTTTCTTAGACAAATTTTGTCCCCTACACAGCTTTTTTTCTGAGTGGGAAACATTTGCTGGGACGCTGCTCCCCTTTCAATGCATTTACACTTACAGTGATTGTGCAGCAAGTGTGCTGAAAATATCAGCCTTTAGAGCGAGTTTAATTAAAATGTTTAATAAAGTAATCTGGTTATTTCACAGTGACTTGGAGAAAACTCCAGGAACTCACCACCAAAGTTTTAAGCTGACAAGCAGGTATTCTTTATTGTGGTGCCAGGAGACACGGGGGACAGCTCCTCCAAGCATGTCTCTGACAGGCATCAACCAGACTGTGATTATACTGTTCTTAAACATACATATTCATTAGATTGTATGCATTACATCACACTTCTTAGAGAATGCCTCCTGTATGCACACAAAAATGTGGTAGTGGGCTTTCAGACCCCCAATGGTTACTTCTTCATCACTTTGGTTTAGGATCATTGTCATATCAGTGACCACCAGCTGGTCCTGGCAAAACTTATCTTAGTTATTTGTTTTCTCTATAGTTGCTAACAAAGCCTAACATTCTTGAGGTTACTTATTTACAACCCTATTCTTCAATCAACCCCACTCTTCGACAGAAATGTTGTCCTTCCAGGGTTAGTTTATGCTCTGAAAAGAAAAAAAAAATCTGGAACCAAAATCTCTTACTGGACATCTCTAGAGGTTGCCAGCACAAGAGGTTGCCAATAAGCAGCCTACTCAGGTGCTTTACCTCTACCAGCAAAACTGAGAAAAGCCTAAGCACCTTCAAGTGGCACCTCTTCTGGTGAGGCAAAGTATGGTGCTATGTAAATGAGCTCTTAATGGCTCTTTTTTCCTCTTTGTGATTCTATTTTCTTAGTGACTCCGACTGAAAAGCTTCAGTAGACAAGTGCAGGGAAGCTTCAAGCTACCTCTGGCTTTTAAATCTTTTCCATTGACCAAGTCTGTTCCCAAAGACTTCTGAAATCAAAAGAAGACCTAACACTTACAGTAACATTAAGTAGCACTTATAGTGACATTAAGGGCACTTACAGTGATATTAAAAGTCTTTCAAACAGGCTAAAGGATCAAAGAATTGTTTGCTTCAAAGGTCACCCAGTACAACCGGCTGCAATGAGCAGGGAAGACATCGGTTGGCACTGCTCATGACCAATGATCTATTAAAAAAAAAAGAAAAAAAGAAATAAAAAATTCTACTCTTTGAAGTATGCAAGGAAATGGACTAATTTTTTTTATTATTTTTATTTTTTTTGGTGGCCAGTAAGTCTCTAACAGAATGGAATACACATAAAGGCAAGGGCTATTATACCTGGTGCATTTGTATCTGTTTGGAATTGTTAGCTCAGTTTTACATTGAAAGATGGCAAACTCCTATCTATATGCAAAGACATCAGGAAAAAAGGGATTCTGCAGTTCTGTTCACAGCAGATGGTAGAAATCAGACAGACCTATAGTTGAGTGTCTTAGGCAAAACACAGTTTTGCCCTGCTTTACACATGGCTCCAAAGCTGTGGTGCTCACATCATGGTTTGACACAAGGCACACATATTTGAAGGTGGGTTTAAGATGGTGCTAAGCTCTGTTCAAGCAAGAAATTGCCAGCACAGAGTCCTTCGAACAGAATTTGCTGTGACAGTCCTGAACCAGAGTGAAAAGCACAACATGTGCCTCCAGGTCCTTTTGAATGGAAGCATAGCTGTGTAGTTTTAGGATAAGGGACTTCCCTGGGAGCAGAATGATTTTTTGACTGCCTCACACCCAGATTGCGAAGTACTGAGTACCAGCCTAGTGCTATTCCTAGATGACTGCCAACTGGAGTAAGGCCTTATTTAATGATTAATGATTACATTAGATGGATTAATTTGATGATCACTCTCTGCAGCAGCAAAAATCCTTAAAGACTTTTCCATGACAGCTTTCTGTTTCTTCTTCCAAGAGTTCTACAAATCATCAGCATAAATGAGGAGATGACAAACTGACAAAAGAAATAAGAATGGTTGGCTGGGGATAGAAAATTAAAGCATGCTTATAATCAGAGAATATGCAGCACCATGCTATTTCTTGAGACTATGTAAAATGGAATTCTTGAGCAAATTACTGTACAAGTATTTCTACAGTTCTAGTGACTACAGCTTATTTCTATACCACAACAAAACAAATCTGGGGATAAAAAAGGCTGCTTGTAAAAAAGTGTGCTCCAGTCTAGCTTGCTGCATATTGGTGTGTACATTTTGATCTGGCCTCAAAGGATAGTGCAGATTATGCAATAGTTAAATAGAAAACAAGTCAGAAAAAAAATCAAGTGTAATTTAAAAAGGATGCAAAAACTCAAACCCAAACACAAATTTAGGAATTCTAGGAAATAATATGGAGTAACTGGAATGCCTGCTTTTAAGTGAGGAAGTTGGTAAGTTGACATGTCAAGAATTAAGGAAAAATATCAGTGGGAGGATATAGTATCAGAACAAAGTATGCTGGAAAGGTTACTCAAGCAGACCATAATAGAAACAATATAGCTGATCTGATTTGGAAAGTTGCCATCTAAGTTTCCATCTGTACTGTGGCACAGATTGTCTCACAACTATGACATGAACTATAACATAACTGAGACAGGAGCTTATATTTGGCATCACTTCATAAATGGCAGTTCTTCACAAACAACAGCAAACAGCAGCTCTTTGCAAAGGGCAGCGCTTTGTGAACTGTGGCTCTCCATGAATGCCAGCAAACAGCAGCTCTTTGTGAGCAGCAGCTGTTCATGAACAGCAACTCTTTAGAAGAAAGAAAGACTTAAGTCTGGGGAGTTGTTTTGTTTTGTTTTCTGGCTAATACTGGTTCACCCATGCAAGATGTAAATGCCTTCAAGATAAGAAACAACAGCAAAACGGTTAAGAAATGTACTGCAATAATCTACCTTACTTTGTGTCACTTTCATCACTTTTCTGTGGATGTTTGTTTGTTTTGTTGTCGCTGTTGTTGATGGGCTGGATTTGAAATGACTTTCTCAAATCTTATGCCATTTAGAAAAATCTAAGTTTTGAATTTGACCCCTGTTCAGATGCTTTTTCTTATTTTCAGCCTTTCATTATAAGCTGAACTTTAAACTACTTGGCTACTTTGAGAGCAGCAGCAACAAAAAGGACACTCTCTCCTATGGTACTGTCTGGTCACTGCCTGAATCATGCTATTGTTTATAAGCATGGTAGGTCAAACCAGCAACTGGTTATGAGGAAACATGGTCTATCCAACCTCTACTTACTACGTTAGTGCATCAAGAACCTAAGCAGAAGTAGAAAACAGACTGCACTCTGCTTTTCAGTTTAATTTGACCTGCAGCAATGTAAAAGGCATTTTGCTATGACTGCTAGCATTGTGCTCAAGTTTGAACATTCCACTGGAAATGCTATTTCCCCTACAAACTCATATAGAGATGGTAAAAAGTTGGAAATATCTTCCGAGAGAGTTTGTCTTGGCAGCAGCACAGAGGAGACACTATATGGGAGCCTGACTAGTGAAAGACAACGCATGGTAATGACAATCTGTGCTGGAAATTCTGTAAAGAAATCATACCACCAAGCATCCTAATTCCTGTCCTCCTGTGGAAGCAGACAAAAGCAGCACAGACAACTCTGATGCTCTGAATGACTTAGCAGACAAATGAAATATAAGCAAAAATTGACTAGTCTATCCTTTAAACACACTCTTGGAGGACAGATGAATTTAAAATCATAAGCAAGAAAAATGGGGCTACTAAAAGACAAGCAACTTGTTCAGAAATGCATTCAGAAGATGTCAGGGCAAGTAGCAAATTTCTTTACGTGGCACAGAACATATGATAAAAACAAAAAGAAGGATTATGATTTGCATGAAATTTTTATTAATGAGAGAATTATCCCAAAGTATATGTTTGTACTTCTTAATTGCCAGAACACCAGAGCTTTATATACAATGCTTTTATTTACTCAAGTCTAGCCTGAAGACTTCACTGGACCTTCAATCATTGTTCTAACAAAAGCTCATTATGCATGAAATACAGCTTCATCTAGCTTGAAGTTGAGCAAAAAAATGCTTTTTTAATTAACTTCTTAAATGATATTAATTATCTTTCATTTAAACTCTGAGCTGATCCTTAGAGATTTCAATGTACCATCATTAAAATTTGTAGACAAAGCTATTTCATTTCAGACTCAGTAGTTTTGACATACTTCCCCAGAGGCCTGATTTAAAATGCATCAATGTCCTCATTCTTTGTCAAATTACCTGAGACACTTAGCAGACCACATCAACTTTTCAACTCTTGCAAATACATATACAACATACAAATAAATTAAATCAACACAAATCCTCTTCTGACTTCTAGAACCTTACTTTAAAATCATATTGTTCTCATTGCCTGGCCTTGGCTTTTCTACCCTGGGTTCTCAACCCTTTCTAAACTAAAACTGTAACACTGCATTGACAACTAGCCATGAAAGTAGGATCATTTGAAATTAATTGGGCATTTCCACAGCTTATAGAATCATATAATCATAGAATGGTTAGGGTTGGAAAGGACCTTAAAAATCATCTGGTTCCAGCACCCCTGCCATGGGCAGGGACACCTACCACTAGACCAGGTTGCTCTGAGCCCCATTTAACCTGGCCTTGAACACTGCCAGGGATGAGGCAGCCACAAATTCTCTGGGCAACCAGTTCCAGGGCCTCACCTAATATCTAATCTAAATCTACCCTCTTGCAGCTTAAAACCATTCCCCCCTGTCCTATCACTACCTACCCTTGTCAAAAGCCCCTCTCCAGCTTTATTGCTGTCCCGTTTAAACACTGGAAGCTGCTCTAAGGTCTCCCCTGAGCCTTCTCCTTTCTACATTGAGCAAGCCCAGCTCTCTCAGCCTGTCCTTCTAGGAGAGGTGCTCCTGCCCTCAGAGCATCTTTGTGACCCTCTTCTGGACACGCTGCAACTGTTCCATGTCCTTCTTATGTTGGGGGCCCCAGAGCAGGTTGCAGGACTGATAAATGGGGGATCTCAGGAGAGTGGAGGGGGAGAATCCCCTCCATTGCTGCTGGTGATGCAGCCAAGGATACAGTTGGCTTCTGGGCTGCCAGTGCATGCTGCCAGATCATGGGAAGCTTCTTGTCAATGAACTCCCCCCCACCCCCAAGTACTTCTCCTCTGGGCTGCTTGCAATCCAGTCTCCACTGAGCCTGTGTTTGTGCTTGAGATTGTCACAGCCCAGGTGCAGGACCTTGCATCTGAGGTCCAGTTTCAGACAGTTGTTTGACCTTTAAGATTAATTTTAAGAAAATCATTGTCTTTGCATATGTTCCAGTGAACAAATGGGGTAATGAAAGTCTTCCCTCTTCAAACGCTTCTCTCCCAATTTTGAAAATCATGTCATAGGATCTGGATCAGAAATGAACACTTCCAGCTGCTTTGAAAAATGTTAGTCACATAAATATCTTAAAATAAGCAGTGCTCAGCTTGGCAAAGGGTCTGTTTCTTTTTTCTTTTCTTTCTTTTTTTTT